>OY986439.1:138630076-138715076 GCA_963920525.1 Dichetophora obliterata
TTGTATGAGAGTGCCACGCCCCCTTGTCCAACGCCCATTTTTTCTTTCTGTAAAAACGTTTGTAGACTATTACAAACATTTTAAAAAAGTTAGCCAAATTGGCGCAGGCGTTATGCGATTTTAGGTATATATAAAAAAGTGGGCGTAAAAGTGGGAGTGGGCAATTTTTCTTCAGTAAAAACTATAAATGGATTACTACGAACATTTAAAAAATAAATTAGCCAAATCGGTATAGCCGTTTTCCGATTTTAAATAAATAAAAAAGTGGGCGTAAAAATGGGCGTGGTCAATTTTTCTTTCCGTAAAAACCTAAGTTAGACTATTACGAACATTTTAAAAAAATATCCAAATCGGTCCAGCCGTTCTCAACTGATGCAATTACCAACGAACGACATTTGATTTTTATTTATATAGAAGATATCAAAACAGTGGGCGCAAAAGTGGGCGTGGTCAATTTTTCTTTCCGACAAAACTTAAATTGGATTACTATGAACATTAAAAAAAAATTATCCAAATCGGTCCAGCCGTTTTCCGATTTTAGATAAATCAAAAAAAGTGGGCGCAAAGTGGGCGTGGTCAATTTTTCTTTCCGTAAAAACCTAAGTTGGACTATTACGAACATTTTAAAAAAAAAAATATCCAAATCGGTTCAGCCGTTCTCAACTGATGCAATTACCAAGGAACGACATTTGATTTTTATTTATATAGATTATCATTATTATCATTATTATCATTATTAATATCATTATTTTTATCATTATTATTATCATTATTATCATTATCAGTATTATCATTATTATCGTTATTATTATCATTATTATCATTATTATCATTATCATTATTATCATTATCATTATTATCATTATTATCATTATTATCATTATTATCATTATTATCATTATTATCATTATTATCATTATTATCATTATTGTCATTATTATCATTATTATCATTATTATCATTATTATTATTATCAATATTATCATTATTATCATTATTGTCATTATTATCATTATTATCATTATTATCATTATTATCATTATTATCATTATTATCATTATTATCATTATTATCATTATTATCATTATTATCATTATTATCATTATCATTATTATCATTATTATCATTATTATCATTATTATCATTATTATCATTATTATCATTATTATCATTATTATCATTATCATTATTATCATTATTATCATTATTATCATTATTATCATTATTATCATTATTATCATTATTATCATTATTATCATTATTATCATTATTATCATTATTATCATTATTATCATTATTATCATTATTATCATTATTATCATTATTATCATTATTATCATTATTATCATTATTATCATTATTATCATTATCAGTATTATCATTATTATCATTATTATCATTATTATCATTATTATCATTATTATCATTATTATCATTATTATCATTATTATCATTATTATCATTATTATCATTATTATCATTATTATCATTATTATCAATATTATCATTATTATCAATATTATCATTATTATCATTATCATTATTATCATTATTGTCATTATTATCATTATTATCATTATTATCATTATTGTCATTATTATCATTATTATTGGAACGCCCCGATGCGTATCCAAATGGTTATTTTTCATATAAATGAAGTTTATGAATTTACCTTTTACTTTTATTCTTAAATTTACTTTGTAACTAAACGCAGCTCAAGCCTGCGGCTTTAATTAAAAGTTTAAATTATTGAACTTAAAATACTGTAAACTAAACCCAGCTTAAAAGCTGGGCCTTAAGCTTAAACGCAATGTACATATTTTCTTTTGTTAATTTTCCCGCTTCTCATTTCAACCGCCAGCCAAGAAGGTAATAAAAAACACGTTCAAAATGCACTACTTAAGTTGTTATTAATTACCCCCTAATTAATAACCAAATTTTGTGGAGTTATTTCCGTTAAATGATACTCTTCATTTAACAGAGATCCCTACAACCTTTGGTGGTTAATGAGGAGCACAACTTCTTTTCCTCATTTTTAGCTCTTAACTCCATCCTCAAGATGGTAGGCTACCGAAAGCCTAGCATCGCGCGCGCGTGTTATTTTTACGCGCTAAATTGCTCCCGCCCCTATGACCGGAGCAATTAGGCGATAAAAATAGCACCGATTCCAACATGGTCCTTCGAGTTCACCCAGAACCGCAATGGATTACATATTCCACTAGTGTATCCATTCAAAGCCCATAAAATTTATTAACCCTAAATAAATAATTAAGCTCTACAATTTCAGCATCATCCACAAACAGAGGCAACATTTGGTTCCTACACATCAATCAACTACAAAGTATGCCAACCACAGGGAAAGGAAAGAGGTGAGCGGAAAGCTGCCAATTGTTTTGTTTTTTTGATGGTTTTGAGTTGTGAGAGTGTGGGGTCGGTGGCAGGCTGCATGCAACTCGCCACAAATCTTTTTCAACAGCAATCGCAGTAAAGAGTCATTCTCTCTATGAGAGAAGAAAGTAGAATCGAAGAAATAAGTGTCGTGGTCAAGCGCAAACCGGCAACAAATTCGCACATTCTCTTTCCAACCGTCGTGCATTGCGTTTCATTTTAGCTCGATAAACTATTGGCGTTTATAATTTCATTGGTTTTAATACCTCAAAAAATAAAATTGCTGAAACTCAAGAAAACTTCTAAATAAAATACAACAAACAGCGGATTTATTAAATAAATTCAATAAAATTAAGTGCCAATAAGTGATTGTGGAAAAAAAATTAAAAGTCATAACTTTGCGTTTGTGTGTGTGCTAAAAAACAAGCATCAAAAGAAAATCATAGAAATCGCACATTCTCTTTTCAACCGTCGTGCATTGCGTTTCATTTTAGCTCGATAAACTATTGGCGTTTATAATTTCATTGGTTTTAATACCTCAAAAAATAAAATTGCTGGAACTCAAGAAAACTTCTAAATAAAACACAAACAGCGGATTTATTAAATAAATTCAATAAATTAAGTGCCAATAAGTGATTGTGGAAAAAAAATTAAAAGTCATAACTTTGCGTTTGTGTGTGTGCTAAAAAACAAGCATCAAAAGAAAATCATAGAAATCGCACATTCTCTTTTCAACCGTCGTGCATTGCGTTTCATTTTAGCTCGATAAACTATTGGCGTTTATAATTTCATTGGTTTTAATACCTCAACAAATAAAATTACTGAAACTCAAGAAAACTTCTTAATAAAACACAAACAGCGGATTTATTAAATAAATTCAATAAAATTAACTGCCAATAAGTGATTGTGAAAAAAAAAGAGGCAGCAACACAGAATTCAATAAATTTTTTTTAATTGTGCAAAGCAACTGAGACAACAAAGAACAAAAAGAAAAAAAAAACCAGCGCCAATCTCTTTGTGTGCACAACAGTGGCAGCGGCTAAGTTTGGCAAGTTAGCAAATTAAAACGAGCAATATATATTTATGTGCTGCAAGAAATTGTTAAAAAATATAAAATTGTTGAAAGAAGTGAATATTTAATAAAACAAAAAGTTCAATTAGTTGCAAGTGTTGAACGGACAAAAACAACAACAAAACGAAGCATATTGATAGAATAATAAAAAACTAGTCGTTTTCTTGTTTCTTTTCTTTCTTGTTGCAGAGACAACAGAGAACAAAAGAAAAAAAACAGCGCCAATCTCTTTGTGTGCACAACAGTGACAGCGGCTAAGTTTGGCAAGTTAGCAAATTAAAACGAGCAATATATATTTATGTGCTGCAAGAAATTGTTAAAAAATATAAAATTGTTGAAAGAAGTGAATATTTAATAAAACAAAAAGTTCAATTAGTTGCAAGTGTTGAACGGACAAAAACAACAACAAAACGAAGCATATTGATAGAATAATAAAAAACTAGTCGTTTTCTTGTTTCTTTTCTTTCTTGTTGCAGAGACAACAGAGAACAAAAGAAAAAAAAAACAGCGCCAATCTCTTTGTGTGCACAACAGTGGCAGCGGCTAAGTTTGGCAAGTTAGCAAATTAAAACGAGCAATATATATTTATGTGCTGCAAGAAATTGTTAAAAAATATAAAATTGTTAAAAGAAGTGAATATTTAATAAAACAAAAAAGTTCAATTAGTTGCAAGTGTTGAATGGACAAAAACAACAACAAAACAAAGCATATTGATAAAATAATAAAAAACTAGTCGTTTTTTTGGTCGTTTAGCTTTTTTGGAACTTCTTAATTGTCTCTATACATTTCTCTTTTTATAAAATGAAGTCATCGAGAATAGTGAACAAACGTTTGCAACGTGTGCAAAATTAAGAAATTTAAAAAACCAAATTAAAAAATTAAACTAATTCAAATTGAATTTAAAAATTTATAAAATTTTTTTGATACCTAAGCTATAATAATAGTAAAATATTATAATGCATCTGTGAGTGACAACGAAAACATGTTTTTTTGTACTAAATGTGTGAATTAAACAAGGGGTAAAACCAGCATTATTTTAAAAGTCAAAAAGGATTAAACCATATCCAAACAGAAAAAATAAAATAACAGACGATCCACGGTGCATTTATCCGAGTGCAATATTTAAGAAACATTTTATTAATATTACTGAAAAGCAACATCTAACCTCAAAAAGCTAAGCTCCCAACAGTGCCCACGATTTCCATTTTCTTCGGTGGTGCTATCAACGGCTGTACAAAGCCGTACAGCTGTACAGAATTGCGTTGCAGCAGCAGACCTAGCTGCATTTCGTAGCAATCTGGAGTGACCCTTGTTGGGAGTCCCAAGGGCGTAAGGTAGTTTATGCCATTAATTTTCCCTGCATGGCTGTACTTTTGCACTCCAGCAAAGAACAGCAAATTCAAACACACACACACACACACACATACACTCATATCACAGTAGAGCGATTTGCATGCACTAGTCATTGTAAATACACACAACCTCACATGCATGAAGAAAGGAAAAAAGCTCCATTGCCGCACATATATTACCGAACAATAGTTGGTACACTCGGCAGCAAAAGAATTTTCCCTACTTGTCTCAAAAAATTTTCCGATATTTTTAACGATATTCAGAGTTGCCAACTCCGAGCAACACTGAGTATTTAAATTTTTTTCGAAATCACTGAAGCTGATGAAAAAAATATTTTATTATATTTTCGTTTAAAAAATTTTCTCAATATTTTTTACAAAATTCAGAGTTGCCAACTCCATGCAACGCTGAATACCCCAATTGTTTTTCTCAAAAGCATTGAATCTGAAAAAAAAAAAATTTTTTTTCACTACATTCTTTGCTATAAAAATTTCTCAAGATTTTTTACAAAATTCAGAGTTGCCAACTCCGGGGGGGATCAGCCGCGCGAGAGTTGCCAATCCCGCGCAACTGCTGAATACTCGCTTCCTGTTTTCAATACTACAACCTTACCTCTGAGTTGCCAACCCCGCGCAATTCTGAATATTTTAAACACACTTATTTCTTTCTCAATCCTTCAAAAATGTTCTGACGACATTTTCAGAGTTGCCAACCCCGCGCAACTTCTGAATATTTTTAAACACTCCTAGGGTCTCTCTCTTTCCTCTAAATACACTTTATTTCAGAATTGCCAACCCTGAGCAATTCTGAATATTTCAGCTGTTTACATCTTTTCTCAAAAACTTATCCCGATATTTTAAGAGTTGCCAACCCTGCGCAACTTCTGAATACTCTTAATTTCAATCAAGCACAAAATTGTCTCAAATTTTTTGCGTCATCTCATCTCTTCTCTCTTATATTCAGAGTTGCCATCCCGCGCGACTAAAGAATATTTCTCAGATATATATAATATCTGTTACAACAAAAATTATTTCTCAGTTATTCAGAGTTGCCATCCCACGCGACTTCTGAACACTTTCATTATGTATAAAAGTATTGTGTAAAAGTATTGTGAAAAAATTCTCTGAAAAACTTTTCCCGGTATGGTAGAGCTACCAAACTCGAGCAAATTGAGCATATGCTTAAATCGATGGTTTATTAATAGCAGAGAATTCACAAGAAAGGCGGGAGAAGTAACTCTAATTAGCTCAAGCCGAATTAAATTTCGTTAAAATGCACTTTCAGCCTCTTTCTCTGTGTTTAAACTTCTGAAGCGATTTCAGAACTGCCAACCCGAGCAATTCTGAATGTGTTAACCATAATATTGTGTTCTTCCTCGGTTATCCAAAATTCCTGACGATGATTCAGTGTTGCCAACCCGGCGCAACTTCTGAATATTTATAACTACTATTATTTTATCTCTCTGTTCTCAACACCTTCAGACGATATTTCAGAATTGCCAACCCCGAGCAATTCTGAATATTTTCAGCTCTTTACATCTGTTCTACAAAATTTTCAACGTATATTCAGAGTTGCCAACCCCGCGTAACTTCTGGATATTTTTAAATACTCTCATTTTCTCTCTTTTTTCTCCACATGCTGACTTTATTTCAGAATTGCCAACCCCGAGCAATTCTGAATATTTCAACTCCTCACATCTTATCTCAAAATTCTTCTTTTTTCTACTTCAGAGTTGCCAACCCCGCGCAACTACTGAATATTTTAAAAACACTTTAATGTTCTCTGTCTCTGCTCCAAATACATCTGACTTTATTTAAAAATTGCCAACCCGGGCAATTCTCAACATTATTATACTGACATCTTTACTTCAAGACTCTACGACTCTTCACTTCTCTCCAAACAAATCCGACGATACTTCAGAGTTGCCAACTCCGCGCAACTTCTGAATACTCTCTTAAGTTCTCAAAATTCGTCTTTTTATACTTCAGAGTTGCCAACCCCGCGCAATACTTATGAAATATGAAGACTTTCTTTACTTCTTAAAACTTTCCCGATATTTCAGAGTTGCCATCCCGAGCAATACTTATGAAATATGAATACTTTCTTCTCCTCTCGAAACTTCTCCGACTCTCTTTCATCTCACTGTTAGAATCACTCATCTCTAGTAATGGGTCTCTCACCTCACATAATCCCTCTATTTATACAGTACACTCGCACTTCTCACTCGTATATCTCTTATCCCTTGTAACTCCCAAACATCAGCTCACCGTCTAGTTACATGTTTTAGTTACTCATATCTCTCATGTTTATTCTAGCTCTCACTCCATCAATGCTACACTATACTCTCACTTCTCACTCGTACATGGCTTATCCCTAGTCACTACATAACCCAGCTAACATAGTTCTCTCTACAATTATGCCATGCACTAATAAACTTTTCGGTTTCTTTCTCTAGGCTTTATGAATGTCAACTGTGCCAGCGGCGACATTCCATCCGATTCTGCAAAAAATTTAAGGCCATGTCTGTCCTGCACCGTCGCCAGGCCGTGGTTCGACATGGCTATTGTTCGAACTGCCTCGCTCGCTCCCATACCGCCGGAAGATGTACGTCCAAAGCCGTGTGCAATGTGTGCAAGGGTCTCCACCACTCGATGCTGCATGCGAATCAAAAACGCATCACGATCCAGTCCGACTCAAACCGGCGAGCCGGCAAAACCACCAAGAAGAGAGAAAGCGGCATAGCTCACCGGCTGGGACGAAGATTCAGTCCGTCGCCTTCGCCTGTACGTCCACGGGTACAGCCTAACGCTTCGGAAGGGCGCTCACGGCCTCGCCAACGACTACAGTCGCCTCAGCCAACCGGGCGCTCCAGGGCATGTACACGATCGACAGGCACCAATCGCAGCGAAAGTCCACGGGAACACCTTTTAAACGCCATCCGTGAGCTTCAGCGGCTGCAGAGTATCTTGTAAATTGCACTAGTGCAAGACGGGCGGCATGTCTACTCCCCGATGCGTATCCAAATGGTTATTTTTCATATAAATGAAGTTTATGAATTTACTCTTTTACTTTTATTCTTAAATTTACTTTGTAACTAAACGCAGCTCAAGCCTGCGGCTTTAATTAAAAGTTTAAATTATTGAACTTAAAATACTGTAAACTAAAGCTTAAACGCAATGTACATATTTTCTTTTGTTAATTTTCCCGCTTCTCATTTCAACCGCCAGCCAAGAAGGTAATAAAAAACACGTTCAAAATGCACTACTTAAGTTGTTATTAATTACCCCCTAAATAATAAACAAATTTTTGTGGAGTTATTTCTGTTAAATGATACTCTTCTTTTAACAGAGATCCTACAACCTTTGGTGGTTAATGAGGAGCACAACTTCTTTTCCTCATTTTTAGCTCTTAACTCCATCCTCAAGATGGTAGGCTACCGAAAGCCTAGCATCGCGCGCGCGTGTTATTTTTACGCGCTAAATTGCTCCCGCCCCCTATGACCGGAGCAATTTGGCGATAAAAATAGCACCGATTCCAACAATTATCATTATTATCGTTATTATCATTATTATCATTATTATCATTATTATCATTATTTTCATTATTATCATTATTATCATTATTATCATTATTATCATTATTATCATTATTACCATTATTATCATTATTATCATTATTATCATTATTATCATTATTATCATTATTATCATTATTATCATTATTATCATTATTATCATTATTATCATTATTATCATTATTATCATTATTATCATTATTATCATTATTATCATTATTATCATTATTATAATTATTATCATTATTATCATTATTATCATTATTATCATTATCATTATTATCATAATTATCATTATTATCATTATTATCATTATTATCATTATTATCATTATTATCATTATTATCATTATTATCATTTTTATCATTATTATCATTATTATCATTATTATCATTATTATCATTATCATTATTATTATTATCATTATTATCGTTATTATCATTATTATCATTATTATCATTATTATCATTATTATCATTATTACCATTATTATCATTGTTATCATTATTATCATTATTATCATTATTATCATTATTATCATTATTATCATTATTATCATTATTATCATTATTATCATTATTATCATTATTATCATTATTACCATTATTATCATTATTGTCATTATTATCATTATTATCATTATCATTATTATCATTATTATCCTTATCATTATTATTATCATTATTATTATCATTATTATTATCATTATTTTTATCATTATTATTATCATTATTATTATCATTATTATTATCATTATTATTATCATTATTATTATCATTATTATTATCATTATTATTATCATTATTATTATCATTCTGGGGCGATCCTTTACAATGTAGCATGTCTGACTGTCTCAACCTGGCGAGGCCAGCATAATCTTTGTGAAATCGCCTCAAGTCGACTCAAACCTCTACGTGGTGTTTCCTGGGCAACGTCAAAACTGACAACCGTTAGTTTGGCGTCTAATCTGAGCGGCGGGCCTACCTAGGCTTAAAATAGGTTGTGCGTCGGGTTTGAAGCCCACCCGTAAAAACCCATTTCAATGAAAACTAATAGGAATAGAAGAAAACTGATCCCCAAATCTGATGACGACTACCGCAAACGAAAAACTGATAATGATGTACGGATATGCACCTGGAATGTCAGAACCCTTAATTGGGAAGGTGCCTCTATCCAACTGACTGATGTCTTGGAAAGATACAAAGCTGATATCAATGCTATCCAAGAAAAGGGACAGGGTTGCATTCGGCATGCACCCTGTGATATCTACTACAGCGGCCATGCGGAGAAGCACGAGTTTGGATGCGGATTTGTAGTTGGCAAGAGACTACGGCCCTACGTCCTCCGATTCATAACTGTGAACGAACGACTTGCCATAATAATCGTTTGTTTTTTGATGACAGCAATATAGCTTCTGTGTCTAAATCAGATCCTCTGGTTACACCCGAAGATTCTCATCATCCAACATTAGAAATTATTTTAAATTTTCCAAAACCATCTGTGCAGTACTATGATTCTCAACCGCTTATTGAGTTTAACTTTAAAAAAACAAACTACGTGATTTTGAAGAATAAATTGTCTAATATAAACTGGAATTCTATTCTAAATATTAATACAAATAGTTTATCTTCTCAGAGTCTTGATGATGCGGTATATGCGTTTAATAGAACGCTCAATGATTGTTTTCTTAAGGCTATTCCGCAAAGGAAAGCCTCTTTGACATCGGGTCCGGTATGATACACAAATGAATTAAGAAAAATGAGAAACTTGAAATCTAAATACTATAAAAAATATCAAAAAACACATAACATATGCGATTTTGGATGCTTTACCTCGATTAAATACAGTTACCAACAGTTATGGAAACAATCCTATAATATCTACTTAACAAAAGTAAAATTAAACATCAAATCTGATGCTAATTCCTTCTGGAACTTTGTTAACTCAAAACGTAAGATTGATTCCTATCCTTCTTTTATGAAGTAAATTCTGTTGAGTCTGATAATGATAATAGTATTTGCAATCTTTTTGCTGACTTTTTCAAGACGACTTATTCATCATCGTCCTATGATTATTTAAGTTATCCTTTAAATATTCAATCTGGGGATATTTATTTCCCAATAATTGACACAAACACAGTCTTATCATTTTTAAAAAATATTAAATCATCATATAAAAGTGGTCCTGATAACATACCTTCATGTATATTAAAATACTGCTGTGAAGAATTAGTAACTCCAATCTCTTTACTATTTACTTCATAATTAAAATCCTGCTATTTTCCTGCAGCCTGGAAGCATTCATTTATCATTCCGCTGCATAAATACGGAAATAGGTCTTTAATTGATAACTACCGTGGCATCGCAAAATTAAGCGCTTTGCCTAAACTTTTAGAGGCAATTGTTACATCACGACTATCGCATAGCGTTAAATCTTTAATGTCTCCTTTCCAACATGGATTCCTTTCTGGAAAATCCACTGTTACTAACCTTCTCGAATTTACATCAAAAACTATAGAAAACTTTGGAAAAGGCATGCAGACTGATGTTATTTACACGGATTTTAGCAAAGCTTTTGACGTTGTAAACCACAAACTATTGATCTTAAAATTACATTTTGTTGGATTTCCTAACCCGTTGGTAAAATGGATTGAATCTTACTTAAGCAATAGAACACAGTCTGTTATTTTTAAGCTCAAGACATCACATGAGTTTCCTGTTACTTCAGGAGTACCTCAAGGAAGTCATCTTGGGCCCCTTCTGTTTCTACTTTTTATAAACGATTTGCCATCTTTCATAATGCATTCTAGCATCTTAATGTTTGCTGACGACGTCAAACTCTTCCTTTCTTTTAAAAACGATAATGACGCTGTATTTTTGCAAGCCGACATTGATCATCTTCATAACTGGTGCAAAACGAACCGTATGAACCTCAACATGAAGAAATGCAAGCATATGTCTTTCTCTCGCAAACCACAAATCAAATGTACCTTCAAAATTTGTGGTTATCCATTGGAGTCCTTAGATATTTTCAATGATCTTGGAGTTACAATGGATCCTAAACTACGCTTTACTATTCATGTAAATAAAATAATAAATAGAGCAAATAGTACTTTAGGATTTATTAAACGTTGGGCAAAAGAGTTTAATGATCCTTTCATAACGAAAACCTTATTTATTGGGGGTTGGAATTAGTTTTAAAGGTTTTCTAAGAGATGGCGTAACTATCAATAGATCGCATCGGGCACACCTGTGACTATATTCATTTCAAAGCACATTGTCTAAGCTTCATTTTTCAGTATGTGTCATTCCACTGAAGTGTAAACAACATATATTTTTTTCTCTGTGAACATGTCGACTTTCGTTCCAACAAAACGCAATTTGCGGGAAGGTTTACTTTTGTGCTTCCATTTGAAGAAAAAAGCGGTTGAAGCACAACGCATGCTTACTGAGGCTTACGGGGACTATGCTCCATCGATTTCTACTTGTGAGTACTGGTTCCGTCGGTTTAAAAGTGGTGATTTTTATACGGAAGACAAAGAGCGTCCGGGCCAGCCGAAAAAGTTTGAAGATGAGGAATTGGAGGTTTTGCTCGATGAAGACCCGTGTCAAACCCTTCAAGAATTGTCAGAATCATTGGGAGTCGACTTATCAACGGTCGGCAAACGCTTGAAGGCCATGGGAATGATTCAAAAGCAAGGAAATTGGGTGCCGTACCAGTTGAAGCCGAGAGACGTTGAACGGCGATTTTGCATGTGCGAACAACTGCTTCAACGGCATAAAAAGAAGAGTTTTTTGCATCGTATTGTCACTGGCGATGAAAAGTGGATCCATTACGATAATCCTAAGCGAAAAAAATCGTGGGGACCACCCGGCCATGCATCAACATCGAGGGCCAAGCCGAATATTCATGGCGCCAAGCTTATGCTGTGTATTTGGTGGGATCAGAAGGGTGTCGTGTACTATGAGCTGCTAAAACCTAACGAAACCATCACTGGGGAACGCTACCAACAACAATTGATGCAATTGAGCCGAGCATTAAAGGTTAAACGGCCGGAATATGCCAAAAGACACGACAAAGTGGTTTTTCAACATGACAACGCACGGCCACATGTTGCAAGAACCGTCAAGGAAACGTTGGAGGCGCTGAATTGGGATGTGCTACCCCACCCGCCTTATAGCCCAGACATAGCCCCTTCCGACTACCACCTATTCAGATCGATGACGCATGGCTTGGCTGAGCAGCGCTTCACTTCTTACGAGGATACCAAAAAATGGGTCGATTCGTGGATTGCCTCAAAAGACGAATCGTTCTTCCGGCGCGGAATCCATATGCTGCCAGAAAGATGGGAAAATGTTGTAGCTAACGATGGACAATACTTTGAATAACATACATTGTACCGTTGTTTCTAAATAAATGCTCAAAAACTGAAAAAAAACCTTTAAAATTAATTCCAACCCCCAATACTTCCCTAGTGCGCCCTATCTTAGAATACGCTTCAGTTGTTTGGTGCCCACGATACGGTTGTTACATAGATGACATTGAATCAGTGCAGAAACAATTTCTTTTGTTTTGCTTAAGCTATCTTTATTGTAATACTGATTTTCACTTACCACCTTACAACTCTTAAATCTTCCTTCTTCAAAAAATCGGAGAATTATGATAAATGCTTGTTGGATTACAAAACTTTTACATGGATATGTCAACAGTCCATATTTATTGAGTAAAATATATTTTAATATTCCTCTTCGTCCTAGAAGATCTTTTGAGTTACTCCACATGAACTTTTGTAGAACTAATTATTTGCAAAATGAACCTCTTAGAAGCGCTTGCGGTGATTTTAATTTTGTATCTGATGTTATATCCTTAAGTGAATCCATGGACTCAATCAAACATAAAATTATAGATTACCTGCAGTACCGTCGTTGATTATGTAAAGTTCTTTCAAACATATATCTGATGCATCTGGTGATTTGTAAACACATTAATATAACAATCTAAATGGATAAATGGACCTAAGCGTAATATGTAAAATTTTGGTGAATAAACATCTAAATAATCTGAATGGACCTAAACCTGGGATCTTCAGTTGCCTCTTCATGATGATTGTAACTACACTTGTCGACGGTACCGTGGTGTCTTGGGTCTTTTTACCTCTTGAAACACTACGTTAGATCGATTTGTAATATATTAATATGAGTGGCCGATAAGACCTAGTTTGTCTTGGTGCCTGCGTTCGCAACTGGTTTTCTTTATTTTATGAAAATTGGTTTGGTGAAGTTGACCTAGTTTGTCGAGTAACCACCCTGTCAAGCCAGGATTTCACCGGCTTCAGGGAGACAGAACGATATATATTATATATATACCTATTGGAGTGGTGTTTTATTGGGTATGAGACCTTGTTTGTCACACGACTCCGCCGTATACAAAAATTGTTGCTAACTTGACCTTGTTTGTCTTGAATACGCAACCCTGCTATGCTGTCTGATTTTATCGATTTTGACTTAACTTTTTTTCTATTATTTTTTATACTTTAATAAAATTATATACTTTAAGCAATTTACTAAAACTTTTTAGTTTGTTAAAAATACATTATTTCATTCAAAATCATACTTTATATTTTTGAATTGTATTAAATATCTTATTTTATAATTTTAAATTTGCTATAAAACCTGTTAAGGTTTAGCAATCAAATAAATAATCCCCATCAAGGTTAAATTTAATATAAGCCTAATATGTGCGCACGCTCCGACAAAAGACAAGGACGATGAGATCTAAAAAATTTTCTACGAGCGCATTGAAAATGCTTACGAGCACTGCCCCCGTTACGACGTAAAAATCGTGCTTGGTGACTTCAACGCTAAGGCAAGGAAAATATTTTTGGTCCCAGAGTCGGAAAGTTCAGCCTCCACGACAACACCTCCGATAACGGAATGAGGCTGATTGATTTCGCCGCAGCACGAAACATGGTCGTAAGTAGCACTAGATTCAAGCATCTCAATATTCATAAAGCCACCTGGATGTCCCCTGATCAAATAACCAAAAATCAAATTGATCACGTTTTGATCGACGGAAGGCACTCTTCCAGTGTATTGGATGTACGCACCATCCGTGGTGCAAACATTGACTCGGATCACTATCTTGTTGCAGCCAAGATCCGTACACGTCTGTGCGCAGCTAAGAATACACGCAACCCTACACAGAAAAAGCTAGACGTCGACAAGCTGCAATCGAAACAGACAGCCGATGCTTTCGACACTCGACTCTCACTCCTGCTTCAAAGCACTCCTCCAACCGATGATATACAGTGCCGTGCAACTAATTAACAACGACGTAACTTTCCATACGATCTTCTTGTAACATAAAATTTATAGGTTGGATGGTGTAAAACGTCATTGTTTTTTCTATATGGCAACTCTGTTGTCGATAAACTATCGAAAGTTGTTAAACTGAACCGTAAATAAATCCGTTATGAGCTTTTTCCTCAGTAAAGTGAAAAAACGACCGTGCACATAATTAGCAACGTTTAATTATTTTGGTGTTGAATATATTTTTTGGATAATCAAAGGTAAAATTTTAGTTAATTTATTAAAATATAGATTGTGTTTGAAATATTACGTGGTTTTTTAGCATTCTTTTTAATGGGTAGAAACAAATCTTGCGACGAAAGCACACGGGCCATAATTGTCCAGAAGCACAAGGACGGGCAATCTTATGGCCAAATTGCAAAATCTCTAAATGTCTCTAAAAGGATGATTTTTAATGCTGTGCAATATTTCAAAAAGAATGAAACGGTAAAAAAGGTATCTCGAAAACGAAGGGCTCGTAAAACTACTGCCAGAGAAGACGGACTGATAGTGCGTGAAGCTAAGAAGTTCCCTCAGAAGTCAGCAAATGAAATTCGTGTATCGGTTTTTGGTGAAAATGATAGCTCACCTTCTGTAGATACCATCAAAAGAAGATTGAGAGAATATGGGCTATTTGGAAGAATTTCCCGGAAGAAGCCGTTACTGTCTGAGCGCAACCGCAAAAAGCGGTTGGAGTTCGCCAAAAAATATCGCTACTGGACAGTGAATGATTGGAAAAAATCTTGTTTTCTGATGAAACTAAGATAAACAGAGTCTACTCAGATGGAAAAACTTATGTTCGTCGTCCACGGTCCAAGGAATTTGACCCCAAGTATACCCGTCCCACATTAAAACATGGTGGTGGAAGCATTATGTTATGGGGTGCAATGTCGTGGCGTGGTGTGGGCCCAATTCACAAAATTGAAGGTCGTATGGACCAATTCCAATACATTTCAATCCTTAACGACGTAATGTTGCCATTTGCTGAAGATCATATGCCCGTAACATGGATCTTTCAACAGGATAACGATCCAAAGCACACGGCACGTAATACAACAAAGTGGTTTGCAGACAAATTGGTGACTCTATTGGATTGGCCTTCATGTAGACCTGACCTAAATCCAATAGAGAACTTATGGCAACAGTTAAAAAGGAAAGTTGGCTTGCATAAAGTGGGAAATTTCGGCGAACTTTACGAAAAAGCTAAGGAAGAGTGGGAAGCGCTGCCTGTAGAGGTTTGTCAAACATTAGTTGAGTCAATGCCACGCAGATGCCTTGCAGTTATTGAAAATAATGGTTTTGCAACCAAATATTAACTTTTCTGAATAAATATAAAATATAATTCATATTAAACAAAAGCGTTGTTAATTATATGCACGACCTTTTTCAACTTGTTTTTAGTTTATTCAAAGAAAATTGGCAATCCTTTTATTCATCGAAATAATAAAGGTTCCAATTAAGCGACAACCTTAAATGGACTCTCTTCATAAAAAAGTTCAAAGGTTTTGGCGGAAAAAAAATTTTAAAGCTTATTTTGCAATTGCGGTTTCTGCGTTGCTAATTAGTTGCACGGCACTGTATGCTCGCAGTGGACACACATTTCAAACTCCATGCCTGCGGCTGCTGAAGAGGTGATTGGCTACCACCACCCTCGTCCAAATCAGTGGTACGATCTGGAGTGTCGCGACGCCTCTGCAGAGAAAAACGCCGCCTACAAAGCCACCCTGCTGTCGGTTGTAACGCGCGCTGCTAAGGAGCGATACAAAAAAAAGAGGAGTGAAGAGAGACGTATTTTCAGGCGGAAAAAAAGAGAGGCAGAAAAGCGCGAGCAGGAGAAGATTGATATGTATGGTGACAGGAATGAGGCCCGAACATTTTTCGAAAAAATAAGACGCCTTGCCGATAGTTTTAAAACCGGGGCCTCTTCCTGCAAGGATGAAAACGGGAATCTAGTGACAGATGTCCAGAGTACACTGACATTATGGAGGAAACACTCCTCTAAGCTTCTAAATGGTGACGCTGAGAACAATCCCGCCAATAGAGATGATATTCCGGAAACCCCAATTTCGGATGACAGCGTCGAAGTTCCGCTGCCCGACTATGATGACGTTCTGACAGCTTTAGCTCGGCTTAAAAATAACAAAGCCACGGGAGCTGATGGCTTACCTGCTGAGCTGTTTAAGAACGGAGGCGAAGCTCTACTTAAATGCATTCACGAGCTTCTATGCAGAATATGGTCGGAAGAATGCATTCCAAACGATTGGAATCTCAGTGTGCTCTGCCCAATCCACACGAAAGGCGATCCCACTATCTGTGCCAATTACCGTGGGATAAGCTTTCTTATTATCGCATATAAGGTCCTGTCGAGCGTTTTATGTGAAAGATTGTAAACGAGCTGATCGGACCTTATCAGTGTGGCTTCAGACCTGGAAAGTTCACCATCGACCAGATTTTCACGCTACGACAAATCTTGGAGAAGACTCAAGAAAAACAAGTCGACACCCACCATCTTTTTGTCGACTACAAAGCCGCCTTCGACAGCCCAAAAAGGAAGCACCTGTACTCCACCATGTCTGAATTTGGTATTCCTGCAAAACTAATACGACTTTGCAGGATGACACTGAGCAACACTAGCAGCGCAGTTAAAATGGGGAAGGACCTCTCCCCACCATTTATTACCAAACGAGGTTTCAGACAAGGTGATTCCTTATCGTGCGACTTTTTCAACCTAATGATGGAAAAGATCATCCGAGCTGCTGATCTGAGACGTAGTGGCACAATATTCTACAAAAGTGTTATGCTGATTGCGTATGCTGATGACATCGATATCATTGGCCATAATACGCGGCATTTTCCAGATTAGAAAGAGAGTCAAGTCGAATGGGTCTGGCAGTGAATGCAGATAAGACGAAATACTTAGTGTCAACAAACAAACAGTCCCAGCGTCTTGGAACCCACGTTACCGTTGAAAATACCTCATTCGAGGTTGTGAAGAACTTCGTTTATCTGGGATCCAGTATAAACTCAACCAACGACATCAGCATTGAGATCAAGCGAAGAATAACTCTTGCCAACAGGTGTTGCTTTGGGCTCAGTAGGCAATTGAGAAGCAGAGCCCTCTCTCGACGAACGAAAATCACGCTCTATAAATCGCTCATCATGCCCGTCCTACTTTACGCATCACAAACCTGGACGCTGAGCAATTTATATGAAAAGACTTTAGGAGCATTCGAGAGAGAGATTCTTCGTAAGATCTACGGACCAATCTGGTCAATGGCGAGTACCGAATACGGTGGAATGATGAACTGTATGAGCTATACGCTGACATCGACATAGTCAAGCGCATTAAAATCGAGCGGCATCGCTGGCTTGGTCATGTTCAGCGCATGAAAGACGATGCTCCAGTGAAGAAAACATTCGATTCGGTACCCAGCGGCGGTCAACGCAGAAGAGGACGACCGCATCTTCGTTGGAAAGACCAAGTAGAGGACAACCTGACGAAGCTTGGGATTTCCAACTGGCGCCAGCAAGCGAAATACAGAAATGGCTGGCACAAATTCTTAGATGAGGCCAAGACCGACATACGGTTGTAGCGCCAACTAAGTAAGTAAGTAGTAGAAAATGAATTCCAAAATTCGTCACAAAATTTGGAGAATTTTTTTTCAGATTTTTTGAAAAAGCTTTATAGGTCGCTCAAGCTCGTTTTTCCAAAAAAATAGTCCTTCATATTAATACTTGCGTTTTCTACCCAGAATGAGAAGAAATATAATGTTCCAAATATCTTATTTGGAAAGAAAAATTTTCAAATTTTATTTTCGTGGGCTTAAAAAAGGGGTTCGAACTGTTCTTTTTTACAGTAGGGTAAAAAAAGTTTTTTAAGAAATATTGCTGTTTTTTGTTTTAAACTTAAATTCCTCCAAATTTTCGCTCTATATATAAAATATAAGTATGCAGTTTTAAACAACATAAGAAAAAAACGTTAGTTTATCTCTTTATACTGAAGCTATGCGCATTTAAAGTTTTGAAAACATGTATTTTTTCGGTAAATTTCTTAGTGTGAGCAACGAGTTCAAAAGTTTTTCGTTAGCGCTATAAGACTTTATAACTCGCTTCCAAACTACATTACAAGTATCTCAAGCACTAAGTACTTTAAGCATTTAATTTTGGAATACTTCTCTTAACTCTTTTACTCCTTTTCTTCTATCTTTTTTTCTTTATACAAATTTTAACTACTATCTAAACTTCTTTTGATTTTTTCTTTTATATATTACATTTGAATTGTGTTCTTAATTATTGTGTTCTTAATTATTGCTGTTCATAATTTAAGTTGGAAATTTTAATAATTAATGATAATAGTCTTACCCTTAAAATGTTAAATAGTTTATTATATAAGCGATGTTTTGTTGTTATATATACTAAATATGAGGTATGTATAAGACTTAAGTCTTAAATGCCAACATTATTTGCAAATAAATCTAATCTAATAAATCATTATGTTGGATACAGATGTCATGATGTCCCATATCGATTGTGCTCCATTATTTTACCTTTTTAAAATATATGCGCCGGAGAGTCATACAAAGCAGAGAGGTCTATTTTATATTACATATCATAGAACTAACTTTAGCGGCAATATGTGATCAATAATTCGTGTGCTGCATTTAACTCTGTGTGCGATTTAATTGATTTCAGTCGAGATAGAGATACCTTTAAGACTAATTTTCTTTTTATTCTTAAGTTATTACATACATAAAAATTTAAAAGATTCTGTGATATATTGGGGTGATTAAGTTTTCCGTGGCCCCTCGGTATGAGTATGCAGTTTTGAAGTACTTTTTGAGAAAATAAGATTCGCCGAAGGATTTATCGATTAGTTATCGAGATATCAATTTTTCAAAAAATGCTTACTCAACAGAAACAATATAATTCAGTTATATATTTGCTAATATTTGTCCGATCTGAATGATTTAGGTGTCATTCGAAAAATATTTAAATTTTTTTTAATATGGAACGAAAATAAATATTTTTTCGTAAATCGGCCACGCTACAGATTGTCTTTATTGAATAATTTTTTTAGTGGTTCTGCCTTTTACAAAATGTACTTTTTCTGTAAAAGGAGCCACATAGATTTTTATCAAAGGTTGTTTGTGGTATCCTGAAGTACAAATTGATATTTTTCCTATTTTTTATAAAAAAAAGTGGCTCTGCCTTTTACAAATTGAACAATTATGTTTTTTTTTAATGATACCAAAATTATGCTGATCGGTCAAATATTAGCATATACAGTAGTGGTCACGAATTGTGCACACTTAAAAAAGTAAAGTGAATGCTTAAATTTTCCATTTATTCGTTGTAAATTTTTAATGAACTTTTTTTGGTGTATATATTTTGTCTTCTTTATTTCTTATATACATTTTTTTTTATTCCAAAACTTTTTTAAATAAAAATAAAAATGAAAATTAAATAAAATAATAAAATAAATTTAAAATTAAATAAAAATTAAAAATAAGCATTTCGACTTGGCCATGAATTTAGCACACGAGCGAAAAAATGTCTAGGATGAAAAATATAATCAAAATTTATTGCATAAATCTCAATATTTCGTAGGAAATCCTTTATTCTAAATTACTGCATCTCATATCCTTGGTAAACTTTCGACCAAAGCCTCACAACGGTACTTTGGAATACTATACCGAATCCTTTGGATTTCCCTCCACTAATCTGGAAAATTTTTGGTTTTACTGTTAGTATTTGTTGCTCGACTCCCTCCACAGATTCTCAATCGGGTTTAGGTTCGGTGATTGCGATGGCCACTTCAAAATATCAACATGGTTGTCTTCCAAGCAACTCTTAGCTATGTGAGCACTGTGCTTTGGATCATTATCCTGCATAAAACGCCATGAAAGAGGCAAATTATCCTTTTGAAACGGTATCATGGCATTGACATGTGCGTTTTTGTAAACGTGCTGATCCATTTTTTGGTAAATTTTAACAATCGGACCAACTCCGTGCCAAGAAAACGCCGCCCATACCATAACCTTTCGGCCACCCTGTTTAATAGTCTTGAGCGTGTACTTCGGATTGTGTTGTTTTGAGAACGCCACACACACATATTGTTTGCTGTCAGATGCGAACCGTCAAAACTTTGATTCATCCAACCACAGCACATTTTTCCAAAAATTCGTTGATTTTTTAAATACTCTTTTGCAAGACTACATTTAATATTTTTTTTGCGACACATGTGGTGTATGTTGGGCTATAAAGCTACGGAAATTGGTTTCATTCAAGCGTCTTCTTATGCCTTTTGAGGACACATTTATGCCATATTTTGATGAAATTTCATTTTTAATTTAATTTGAGGTCTTAAAAGGATCACTATGTGAAGCTCTATAAATCAAATGGCCCTCTTTTTCTATTTTTTTCGCGCTTTAGGTCGCTATTTTACATTTTTAATGCTCTAATACTGCTCTACATGTTGTAATGAGTTATATAATAACTTTCACGAACATCTAAGAAGCAGAACAATCCCTGAAACTGTGCTTCCACCATTTTTCATTTGCTGAGTCAACTGCCGCTGAGCCTCTCAAAATCTATAGACTTTCGCTATACCTTTCTGCAATTTTTTATTAGAACTCAAATAAAAACTTAATAAATTTAGTATATCTTGCTAGTAAAGTATAATTAACCAAAATAAAAGAAGATATGGAACAGTAATTCTAACCAGTGCTGAATTCGTGTCCAGCATTTTAACCACATTGATTGATACTACTTGAAATATGTCAGAAAATTTAAGAATAACTAAGAAACCAACTAACGGTTCATAGAGTTAACTTCATAAACAATACTCAACAAAAATATTTGATTACAATTCTTAAGCTAAGATGTAAAAATTTTTAAATTAGCGTTTTTAACACAGTGTGCGCTAAATTCGTGACCACCACTGTATAGAAAAATCGATAACTCGATAACTAATCGATGTATCGATAAATCCTTCGGTGAATCTTATTTTCTCAATGAGCTCTTCAAAACTGCATATTCATTTCTTGGGGCAACGGAAATCGTAATCGTGCCGATTTATTTTTTTAATGAATTTATTGTTATTCTGTATTCTAAGATAATTAATGGTATTAAAAATTTTTTAAGTTGTTATTTTATATTGTTAAACCTTTTAACAATAACCTTTTAACCTTTTAAGTTAAAGACATTGAGTGTCTTTGTGTCGCTAATAATAATAATATAATCACTTATTCCAGATTATTTTTAAAACACTTTCATAAAAAAAGTTGTGCACACTTCTCAGATTTTTTCATTTATATTGATGCAGGTAACAATCACTTCTATTTTGTGTCACATAACGTATAATTTTTGGTGGATTTTATCTAAAAGACGAACTTTTGACAACTCTTAGCTTTTACACCTTGTATAGTGCGCTTAGTAAACTTTTGAAAAAGCAAAATAAGAAAACTGGGAGTTTAATTTTTCTTTGTTTTTATAAGCTTTTAGTTAACTTGCTTCGTTCGTATGTATGTCTTCAAAACTTGCAAGCCATTTTTCTACAACTTGTTGGTATCCGATTAAGCTGAAATATATCATACATTTGTAAGTCCGGTGACAATGCAATATTATGATAAAAAAATTTGCCACACCCCCTTTTACCGCCCACAAATCAATAAAAATGCTATATCTCTTAAACTACTGGGCCGATTCAGCTGCAATTTTGGCAGTACATATCCTTCGAGTAGAGGATTTGTAACCCCTTTCTTGGTTATTCATCATCATAGTATAAACGTAAGCAAATTGGTAAGTTCTAAGGACTTATATAAATTTAGAATTTTTCAAATGCATTTATATTTAAAAGCTTAAGGCACTGATATTGTGTGGTAAACCTGTATAACGGATCGCCGACATCGGTGCCTCAAGCTTTTATATATAAATGTATTTGAAAAATTCTAAATTTATATAAGTCCTTAGAACTTACCAATTTACGTACGTTTATACCATGATGATGAGTAACCAAGAGAGGGATTCTTCTGCACCTAGAATATACCTAATGTATACATATATGACAAATGTCACTTAAATTTATTTTTTTCTTTTTAGTCCACGTCTTTTTAAATAAAAGCTTATTTTTTAAAAATTTTGTTTACTTTTTATTTTTCCTCTCAATAAAGCCATACGGCTGTCACGTGCGTAGCTACGGAAATGCTCATATATAGTATTTTGCTAAAACTCTTACCTTGGATCGATATCTTCTATTTTTAAGGAACCTTCGTCTGTTAGTTTTGTCTGAATGTCTACTTGCTTTTCCTGAATTTTTTCCATTATCAATTCCGCAAGTTTCAATGTTCGCTTTCCTCCTTCCGGATTTTGAAAGCGGTC
This sequence comes from Dichetophora obliterata, assembly GCA_963920525.1. NCBI lineage: Eukaryota > Metazoa > Arthropoda > Insecta > Diptera > Sciomyzidae > Dichetophora > Dichetophora obliterata. The sequence goes on from OY986439.1 coordinate 138,653,190, forward strand.
GAACGCTTTAGCATCTTCATCGTCGATCTGCATATCATCCATGAAATCATTCTCAGTGACTTCAATTTTATCATCCTCCTTCGGGCCACCTGTTTAAATAAAACGTATTTGTATTCACAACACAAAAGGCCATGAGTAAGTACTTAAGCTGATGTTGAAGTTTTGCTTTTTATTCAAACTAGGAAAGTTCTCCTCAGTAAGTTCTAATTGTTGCTTCTTAGCAGCTGACAGGATTTTACTACTTGTTTTCCTATCCAACACCTGCACAACATCGAATTAAATAATGATTTATCTGTGGATTCTGAATTTATTTACCGAACTTTCTTGGGCACGAAGATAACACTTGTCCCTATTTTTTAACTTCGCTACTTTACCTTCAGTAAGTTGTTTTTCCAAGGAAAGATTTTTAGGAGACGCTATATTTGATTTTTTAGCTTTTCCCATGTTGTATAAATTTTTTTAATTTTAAAGAACTGAAAATAAGTTCAAAATTGTATTTTTGAAAAATTTCTTCATCGATTTGATTTAGCACGTGTTGACAATTCAGACCAAGGTTGCACGTACGTGGGAAAGTACGTACTTTCGTAACATTTTAGGCATGTTTTTATTCTGCTCGTACGAGTTCCACATATTCCGTACTAGTACAGTAATTATCGCTTATATGCACTATTCATAAGCATATCCCGCTTATATGCATTCGAACTTGAGATATTTAACTTTGTCATTTAAAATAGCCACAATGTTTTCGCTTATAAGCATTTCGGGCATAAGTGCAGTTTACAGCCCACGCGTAAATAATTTTTTCTTTATTTTTATTAAACGTATATGGGTCTCCTTAGTCCAAAAATGCCAAATAAAATGTCGGTCTCGAATGGCTTAGGAGATAAAATTCTACTATAAGTTCTATAATTCAGTGCAAAATTCGTGTGGAAGCTTATCTAACGTGTAACATTATAATACTTAAATTCATCATGAAAACCACTGCTTAAGACTACCGCGAAAAATACAAGAACTTTAACCCTCTTAGATCACAGTTCTTTATTTTGGTACATTTTAAGAGAATTTAAAAGACAAGAAAAATTGTTATTAAAAATCGCGGCGATTTCGGCGCTTCTTTAACCATCGTTTATGTTACTATAGAATTTATTATGTAAATATTTAACTTTTTTAAGTTAACCATCGTTTATGTTACTATAGAATTTACTATAAGGCTATTCACAGTTTGAATACGCTGGTCTGCTATTTGTACGATTTGCTATATGTACGCCAATTTACGAAAGCGTATTTTGCTTTGTTGTTGTTTTGCATACAAATGCAAATACGCGGGCACGCGTAAATTAAAGTAGCCCTTGGACGTGTTTGTTGCACCTCGTATTTTTATAATAATCACATACATCACAGAGTTGCATAATTTTTTTATACGACAGTCACATGGCGACGTGCTTACAGTTTGAGCAATAACAAATGCTATAAATACGATTTGTTGAATGCACGCTTAAACTGTGAATAGCCTATATGTAAAAATTTAAGAAATTATATATAGATTTTTCGCCTGAGGCGCTTTCTTTATACACCATTTATTTAATAGTTCCTAAATATTTCAAAAATTCTTATTAAAATAATAATATTTTATGACTTTTATAACTTACTCTGTACATGTCTTAAAAATTTCTCAAAACTTAATCGTTCATGTAACTATTTAAATTACTTCGTAAATCTCTTAAACCACTTCAGATGCGACTTTTTTTGCATATTTGTATTAAGGGGCTCTAAATACACAATTTTACCTGTCTAATGCATTCTTAGAACTTTACTTATGCCTGATAAGCAGTGATGTGCGGCGTAGAGAACATGATGTCGACAATACTATTGTCGACGGTGTCGAGAATGTCGAGTAGACAATTGCTTTTAACGACGTGTAGATAATTAATGTAAAAGGCTGCATGTTTATTGTAATATTTTTTTAAATTGAGTCCAAGTTCGAACTGTTCCTTATTTTTACGCCTTCTGGGCATGGCTTTTGTTTGTTTAATTGTAAAATTTGTTACTTTGTGTTAATTAAACGACTTTTCAAAAGCTTTTAAGAATCAGCATAATCTAAATGGAACTTTCATTTTCGCAGTGTTGCATTTTGTTGACATTGTTTACACAATTCTCGACATTGTCTACATTGTCGACACATTCTGCATTGTCGACACCAAAATGTCGACAATTAAAGACGACGCGTCGAGGAACATCACTGCTGATAAGTAAAGATTTTTGTGTATGGAAAAGCCACTTCTTTCAAATTTTCACGATTTTTATCTCCTAAACCACTTGATATCGACCTTTTTTTGTGCAGATTTGGATTAAGGGGCTCTAAATACACATTTTGAAAAAAGGGCGTGGGCTGCAAAGTGCAATTATTCCGCATTTCGCTTATATGAATTTCTCTTCTATTTACATCAAAATTAGGAATTTTTTAAGCAAAGATTATAAATTTCACATCTCTATTGAGCTGTCAAATATGAAATAGCCCATCACTGCCTTTGAAAATGTCAAAGTTTCTTATATCTTTCCTGTGCAGTTTCAAAATGACAAAAATAAAAGAATAATCATGTCACTCAAACAAAAAATTTCAATTGTAAAGAAGTTGAGACAAATTATTAAGATAGAAGAATATATGTGCCAAAAATTCTGAAATGTACAATAGAATATAACTGACTTTTTTCGAGATTGAAAGAACTTAAAAAATTCAGTGAAGTTTTATGTTGTACGAGCCTGGCTGCTCTTGAATTTAATTTTTTTTTAAACATATTTTATATATATATTTTGTTAAAACTTAAGACTTTGTTTTATTAAAACTTATTTTGTTTATATTTTTTTAAAAAGACTGCTTTATTTATAAAAATTTAGTTTAGTTTTTATAAAAACGCTTATTTGACAAAATGAAATTTCTAAATAAATATAATTAAAAATTAAACCAATTCATTAGACAATTTTATTGAAACAATATTCCAATTTTTATATATGCTTCGAGGAGGCATGTAACCGAGTTTTAATATAAGCACCGTGGATGCATATAACCGAGTTTTTATGTATGCTTTCCCGCTTAAAAGCAGCAAACAACAAGCACATAGAGGTTATGCTTATAAGCGATAATTAAGCTTCGTTTCCATATGATCTTTCAGTATCTTATCTTATCTTATTTTTAGTTAGAAAGAAAGAGTATGCGAACCATATCTTACGGAATTTACTAAGGTGAGTGTGAAACAGGCATAAATTTTCTATTTTTATAGCATGTGATATCCTCTGTCATTTCATGAGATACTAGAGGATAGAAAAAGTTAAACTTTCTGAACTTTTGCTATAAAAGTTTGTCTCATGCTATAAATTTTACAACCATTTTTATAGCTATTGACAGTTCGTTAAAAAACTCTTGACTGGTGTTGTGTGAAAACGAAGTTGCGATTGAAATAATGGGATAATCTAATGTGATAATAATTAAATTTTTTGGACCAGCGTTTAATAGGCATATTGTATCAGGGTTCTCAATATTCGAAGCGACCATCTGGCAACACTGTAACTTTCCGCAGTGATGCCAAATCGACTAATGACATACCGCGTTTGAAGCGTCATTCCAAGCAAATGTTTACAATGGAACAGTACACGCCACGCGAAAGCTCTAAAATTGTTGAAATTTACATTCAACAAAACAAGTCAATAGTGAAAACTCAACTCAATGAGCGATGAAGCTCATTTTCAGTTGAACGGAACGGTAAACAAACAAAATTGCCGTATTTATGCCACTGAAAATCCACAAGAGATTCAAGAGGTACCTCTTCACGATGCAAAAGTCACTGTTTGGTGCGGCGTTTGTGCTAAAATGCTCATTGGGCCGTTCTTTTTCGAAGATGATAATGGCCACAGAGTTACTGTCAATCAGGAGCGTTATCGCGATATGATAAACAATTTTTTCATGCCAATCGTTCGTCGAAAGCGTATCAGGCACTACTGGTTTCAACAAGATGGCGCGCCACCACACACAAGCCGCACTACAATCGATTTTTTGAAGCAATTGTTCCGTGGCCGTTTGATGTCAAAAAATGGTGATTTCGATTGGCCGCCAATATCACCAGATTTAATGCCTCCAGACTTCTTTTTGTGGGGTTATTTGAAATCAAAGGTTTACGTCAACAAGCCAAAGACCCTAGAAGAGCTGAAAACCAACATCCGTCAAGAAATAACCGCCATTCCCATCGAAATGTTGAAGAAAACCATGGAAAATGCTGCAAAACGGGCACAATATGTCGTAGAGGCCAATGGCGACCATTTACGAGATATCATATTCAAGAAATAATGTAAGCAAATCTACTTGAACCTAATTAAATGATATTCATGACAAACAGACAAAAAATTGTGGTTTCTTTGATTTATTTAAAAATAAAATGGGCGCTTTGCGAATATTGGCAACCCTGTATAGATATCAAAATCCAAGCCTAAAACATGCTGTTTTACAGTCAACGAAAAGGATGCCCGCAACTCCGTCGTAAAGACCAAGCGTAATATTATTTGTATTAACGAGGACTTTGTGTAGATAAGTACACCAGCACTAGCATTGCTATTTTATATATAAAAATGTTGTTGCATTTATAACAAGACTTTATAATTTTATGTCCAGAATACAACTCCATGGGAATCAACAATGTTGCTTTTTACATCCACCTTGCCACTTTTCCAAAGAACTTCTATCGACTTTTGGCTGTAGTTGTGCATTCTGGACAGGATAAAAGCGGTCATTTCATAACATATGGAGTAAGGTGTTTCCCTATGAAGCAAGGTATTTTCACACAATGCTGTTTTGTTGATTCCAATATCTCTGTCTTGGCTCTTGTAATTGTGAAAAAGGGTGAGAAGGACATATCTGGCTTAACTGACACAACAGTTGATCGACGAGTGGGTCCCAAGAGAGCGAGCAAGATTCGCAAATTGCACAACTTGATTAAAGATAATAAGCAAGCAACGCTAAAGGCGCCTAAAATACAGTTTTTGGTAACACCCGTCGTATTGCAAAGTAAACATACAGACGTTTGGCACTCAAGAAGAAATATCAAGTAGCATCCAAGGAAGCAGCTGCTGGCTTTGCTTAGCTCTTGGCACAAAGATAGAAGGAATCTATAGCCAAGCGGGAAGATGTCAAGCGCCGCTGTTCAGCATCTATGAGTGAATCGAGAGCTCGATTTCAAGTGATAAAAAGAAGATTGTGTAAAATCTTGTGGTCGAGATTGTTGGTGATCAATAAATAACAAATAATACTATTAGAGAAGTTAGCATCGATGTGTTTCTTAGTTTGCCCGCCTACTTAAGTTTAACCATTTTTAACAACAATTGTATTTTGACCGTGGCCCTCACCAAAACGTGTATTGAAAAGAAACCAACGGGGAAATGTTTGTTTTTGCTATATTAATATTTGACGTAACAAAACACAACTCGCATGTAACGACTATTTTTTTATGCAATCAAAATTATTATTAAGTAACTCGTGTATACTTAAGCTTACTTAATGTTTACTTACTACTGTTTAATTTAATTCAAGTTATAAGATTGATGTAAAGCATTTAATAGTTTGTAAGTTTACATAAAATCAGTCTATGCATATAAAAAAACAGTAAACCAAATCTGTACATTGAATATTTTTTGCAAATTCTTTTTGAGCTAAGCATTTTAAAACGTGTTTTTTAGAATAAAAATGTAATTTTTAAAAATATTGTCGGAACGCGCATCACGTGAAAAGTACTTGATGGATTTTTTCCAAACTTGACATGTACGTTCCTTACTTCACTGGTTGGGAAATGGTTGCAAAAAATTGAGAATAAAAACACTGAAAAGTGAGTTAAAAATTATAGATACGCTTAAGCAATCAATAAAAAAATTATTGACTGTTAAAAGGGCTACAAAGTAGTCATATGACGTATCATTTTAAACATGTTTTTATAAGGTTTAAAAATGATAAGTCTTCAAGAATATTTTCTGTTGCCCCCACCTATCCCCTCCTATGGTACTTTTAAATTTTGTATGACTGTTTTTTATATATAACAAATTTTAATTCCAACTCAAGAAGTACATGGAGTGTATGGTTTTTACTTTTATATATTTATTTCATCGAAAAGTTGCCGTAACTATATAGATTAAAATCTATTAAAAAAAATATCGTTGGAAAAAATGGAAAACGTAAGACTGTGATGTACAAAATAAATTATTTTACACCAATTGATGACTTTGATGTGGTTTCGGTATAAGTTTGATGTAAGTTCTATATTCTTAGCTAAATATACAAATATCCTGGCATATTTTGGCGCAACCCATATAACATAGCTCCAACATATCGCTCAGAGGGTTCCTACAAGGAATTATAAAGTTTTACTCTGTGGCTATACATATGTGATAAACTTACTCGACAGAAATTTTGCTTTGGTCCACGCACTGGTTTCCAGCGTGGGTAGGTTCTAGATGACATATCATATACTGCCTATTGTAATATGGAGCGCAGTCGCAGCTAGTGTTTCTTAACGAAAATCTTTGAGTAAAACATTAGATCTACTAATACCTTCCGATGCTAAGATAAGGTCATCTATATATATGACTAATTTGTATTATATTCTTTGTTTCCGTAATGAGCAGCTCTGCCCAGGATCTAGGACTGTGAGTAAATTGTCACTTGCTGTTATCTAAATGAAAATTATTTTTATATAATGCTTTACACTGTTTTTGATTATAATTTATTTAATTTTTGGATTAAAAATGTGTTCAAGTGGATGAATCTTTGTCAGCGATTCATCACATCTGAATATTTTGAGTGAATACTTATTCTTGCCAGGGCCTTTTGATGCTTCTTCCAGCATAAATTTTATGCTGAAAATACCGAATTAAAATATAAAAAAATTCTGCAAGCATGTAGTGCAATATAGGTATTTGGTCACCTTAAAGTGATGGCAAGTGCAGATTTATTAAGGCATTCCGTAAATCGCCTTAAGCTGAAAACAATAGAATAGAATAGCCGGTTGCGGCGCTTTATAGATATCACCACCATCCTTGTTTTCATATTGGCATGTGCCCGATTAAAACGTGTAAAAGTCTGATATTGTAGTTAATTTAATATTATCAGGAAAAAGATTAAAACTCATGTTTAAATGTTTGGTCTTGGAATCGGCAACAAAGAACACGACCGGTGCGTTTTTATAACACAAATAATCGGTAGAAATTAAGAAGACAAATTATTATTTAATGCATTTCAAACTAATTTATTAGTTTTCACATTTGTCAAACCATGTCAAACATGCTATAAACTAACCACATATATGCATCTCGCTCTTATAGCAAACAATTTGTGATACAGGATACTGGAGGATAGTAAAAGATCTGTAGGGAAAATACAGTCAATAACCTAAACGAGTCAATAACCTAAACATGCATCACTTGACATTTTGATATTACCAAATTGTCAAGCTGATTAAGCATACTTACAACATTCCAAGGCACTTGAGTTACCAGCGTTTAGTCACCTATCTCAAGTTGCGCTTGAAGTGAACTAGTGATTCATGATTATATATTTTCCTTACCTTTCGTTCAACAGAAATCATTATTAAATAAACAGTCTTAAATTAACTACTGAACTGAAAAGTGTATTCTTTAAAGGGTTCAACAGATCACATGGAAACGTGGCTTTACTGTACATTTATATTTTCATCGCTTTTCTGTGTATTTTTCTCTTAGTGTGGCTAAACTTATCTCTTCTATTTGGCAGCACTTCTACTATTTAGATGTTTGTTTAGGTATGAAGTGCAAAAAAACAAAAAGTGGGAAGGGTACCAAGGTTACAAAGGTGCTCGTATCTGTATGCTTGTATGAAATTTTCAAATAAATAAGAGGGTACTAAGTACGTCGGTACGTTTGCTTTAATTTTGGTATTCATCACAGTTTGCCATGGCTTTCTTTTTCAGTTTGTGTACAAATAATACGACAAAAACAAAAGTTTCCAAGAGTGGTTGATATCATGACAGAAGAATAAGGTAGGATAAAGAAATTCAACACATCGACAGCTCATGTCAAAATTACAATATAGAGTGCTGCCGTATCTTCAAAGAAAAGTCCATGATTTTATCATGGAAAAATCCATGTTTTTTCTGGCGTTTCTGATGCAGTATTATGGCCTAATTTTGTAAAACGAACGCAGTCACTTGTGTTAGATTTTTAATTCATATGGATATGGAATTGCCAGATAAAATCACAAATGAGGTGATTACGTGCATTTTAAAATATAAGGCCATTTAACTGGAAGACGGGGAAGTAGAAGTTTTTAATTTTAAGCAAACTTTAAAGCAGTGGCCTAAAAGTTGCTGATGTAACAGGCCGGTTACACAGGCCTGTGACAGTGAAAGTGCGAAAGAATACGTGTACTGTTCGAATGATTCGAAAAATTTCGAACTTTCATGGTAGTAGCAAGAGGAGCAGAAAAGTGTGGTATTTTCTATATTGGTGTTGGTTCACACAAATACAGAAACAATCACAAAGGGCCGTATTCGGTTGTATCGTAAAAGAAGGCCCAAACTGTTAAAGTTTGTTCTTATGCATTAAAATTTTAGAAACATTTCAAAAATAGCAACAACTCTAATTATTTAAAAATTTTAGATCGCTCGCAATTGGCTTAGAAGTTATAGGCATCCAATACATGCCTAATAAAAAAATAAAAATACATGCATTTAAGATACAACCCTTTTTTTACTTAAAATCACGAGGTTTTTCCAAATTTAATAAAAAAAAATAAATGTATCAAAAGGAGGCCTTCGGATGCTGCTTAGGGTTTACAAACCTCAGTATGTACCACACAGGCTTCTCTGTCTACAGCAGTTCTGAATGTAGTTATCTTTTTAATAATTCTCTTTTTAATGTATTGCTTTCGTAAAAGAGAAACCACTAGTCTTTCAAACAAATTCTTATTATAAAAAAATTATATCTTAATGAATTCTTATGGAATTCTAAATTTGACACCTCGTTGAATAGATACGCACATTACCTTTGTTTTAATTTTTAGAAACTGGATTTTTAGAATCTTTAAAGATTTTTAGGTAATTTTTCTATATTTGAAGGCCTATAAATTTTAAACTTCAACTTTAATTACAAATTATATTAGGCTAGTTTTTTAAAATCCTTATTTTTTGGGTGTTTCTGCCTAGTTGTTGTGTAAAACTCAGAAAAATTTAACAAACAGGTACTAAATCTGATTCACTATGCTGAAAACAAGAGCGCCCCAAACATGTATTCAACTGCGAAAAATGACTGCGCCCCTGAAGCAGTGTTTGTATTTTGACAGATGTGGTTTGATCAAACTGGCGGAAAATCAACGGGGTCTAAATTGCATTTTTAAACCATTTTTAATAAGAAATATATACATTTCTAACACAAATAAGTTAAAAAAATATCGTAGGAAACTAAATAAAGCACTTTTGTTAAAAGCATTTAAGCCGTATGGACATAGTTACCTGTGGAACGAATGCGCATTGTTTTTAAGTTTTCGGGAACTATTACAATTCTTAACCGCACAACTCATATTGCATTTATTTTAGTGGTTTTTTTTCTTTAATTTTGTTGCTTTTTAAGCAGTGAAAAATGCTTAAAATTAAATTATTTTCAACTATTTTGCTGAGGAGTCTTCCAATCAGATGCCAGGGTTCTCAAAAATGTCAATAAACACGCTCTTTCTCGCTCGCACAATTTACGAATGGTGCGACAGTTCACGTACAGTGTATGTGTAAGCAACACCATTTCCTTATATTTTACTTCTTTGCTGCTGTTACAGTTTGCATGTGCTTTGCTTGTTGTTTTTTTTTCTTTTAATTGCTAACACGCTACAACGAGTATATATCTATAAGAGTTTTCACTCGTTGCTCGCTAATATTAGCCATCCATCGACAGAACAGGATATTTTGATGGGACATTTATTTTACACCCCTTCAAAAGTGCGAGTTTGTTTACATTTTGTTTTCTATATTTTGATCATTTTGGCTGCGTGCACAAGGGAGCAAAAAGATCGGTATTTTTTATGAGCTTGCCTGTTTCTTCTTATTTGAATATCTGAAGAAATATTGCAAATTTTATGAATGAAAATAAAATTTTACAGCTTCTTATTTGCATGTGCATGGTTGCCGAATTTATTTTGTTTCCAGCTGGACATTTTTGTTGTGATTTTGTTGTAGCTATATTTTGGTTGCTGCTGCAGAGAAGGATTTTTAGATATTTCATTAGCTGAATAGAAAGACAGAATTCTGATTCGGCTAATGAAATAAATATTGGATAATAAAAAAAATGTAGCAGTAAAATAGAACTGGTCTAGCAGTATTTTATAAATTTAAAATAAAACAAAGAAATATTGTTAATTTAATTAATGAGATCAAAAGTGCCATTTGATACAAATTTTACAGGTTATTATTTATATGTATGTGTGTTTTTTTTCTTCCATCTTTTTGTAGTTGCCGAATTTAGTTTGTTTCTAGCTGGACATTTTCCTTGTAGCAATATTTTGCTTGCTACTTTGGATGCACAACCATAATTTTTAGATACTTCATTACACCGGCTAGTGAAATTATTATTAGTCAGGACTTGAACAATTTTTTTTTAACAAAAATGCTTTTAATACATTAAATAACTTGAATTAACAAAATACAAACACCAAATTTCTTCAAAATCGGTGTAACTGTTTAAGAGGAGTTCAGTGAGAAAGCCATGTACTGAAAAATTTATTGTATATAGATATTCTCCGGCAGACGTTGTCCTGCCACCGCCTTACTGCCATATATGAATTTTCATGCTAATCGGAAAAAAATTTTATGTTTTCAACATTTTGAGTATAGTTGCCGAACGTATCTATATAAACTAAATTACAATATTTTAGTCTAATACAACCACAACCGTCCAAAATATAGCATTTTTGTTGATTTGTAGGCAGTAAAAGAGGGTGTGGCAAAATATTTTTACCTTAAACCATCTAGAACTCAAAAGAAATCGAGTGCCAAAATTTGAGCTTAAGTTACTTTATACCTATCGTCTTAATATTTTAACTGTATTAAAATGTAAAACAATATGTATTTACGAATTTCGTAATCAATTTTTACTAATACTTTTTACAAATTTTACAAAATTTAATACTTTTTAATGCTTCTATTAAAATTTATTCCAAGATTTCTAACCATGAAAATAGTATATTATTTTAAGAAATTAAGAAAAAGTACTATAATAAATACAATAGATGTATATACTCTTTTTTGTGTAAATGTACATTAAGGTGGCCTTAATTTGTAAAAGTTTTTTTAACGCCATAGGCTAAAAACTATTCGATTTGATATAAAATTAAAATGTTTGCAGTTTTTTCGAAAAAATCCCCAAATATCTACAAATGCAAAAATCATGTAAAAAAAATTAATGAATTAGTACAAAAATTAAAAATGGCGAACTTCTAAGCAGACATTTACAAATATCAGGGTTTTTTTTAATTGGGGTACAAAATAGGAAAAAATATTAAAACTTACCAATTCTACTATCTGCTAGAGCCATTGGCTGTAGAATAACGTATTGAAATTTCAGCCCAATCGGCTTGATAGATTTTTTTAAACACCCTGACAGATCAAAAAAACTTTTTTTCGAGAAAATCACTTTTTTATTGACGACGATTTTATTTTTTTTGTAAAATATTACATTTGAAAACAATTTAATATAAATATAATTGATTGAATTGTATAATATTATATATAATATTATAGGATCTGAAAATGCAATCCCGGGATCCCGAGATCGTCCCGAAATTCAGTAAGTTTTTATTTCGTTATTTTTTTCCAAACAAGGCAACACATTCACATCTATTTTATTATAGTACATATTTTGTATCAAATTGATATGACAAAGAAGTAAAGGGTCCGCTAAATAACTTTTTTTTTTTGAAAATCCTATAAAAAAAACTACTGGATATTTTCTCAAACTTCTTTTTTTATTTGAAAGTACAATTCTTCCGGTTAATAATGAAAAATAATTTCATTCAAATGGCTGCCTCGGCTGGCCATGCAGTAGCCTACACTATCGGTCCAATTTTTAAGCACATTATCGATTGTGTGCAGCTGTATTTCACCAATGGCTTCACGAATATTGTCCTTTAAAGCGTCAATTGTCTCTGGCTTGTCGGCGTAACACTTATCTTTGAGGGCACCCCACAAATAATAGTCCAACGGTGTCACATCGCAGCTCCGAGGTGGCCAAACGACATCAACTCTGCGGCTGATAATGCGATCTTCAAAAACAGGGCGCAAAACATCGAATGTAGCTTCGACTGTGTGGCACGGAGCGCCGTCCTGTTGAAACCAAATGTTGCCAATATCCTCCTCTTCAATTTTTGTGAACAAAAATTCGTTCAACATGGCCCGATAATGATCGCCATTGACTGTAACGGCCACTCCTTGCTCATTTGCGAAGAAAAATGGCCCAATTATGCCTCTGGACCAAAATCCGCACCAAACAGTGACTCGTTTTGGGTGCAGCGGCTTTTCAATGTATGCGTGCGGGTTTTCTGTGCCCCAAATGCGACAATTTTGCTTGTTTACATACCCGCCAAGATCAAAATGAGCTTCATCTGAAAAGATGATTTTTTTGGCAAAATTGGCATATTCTGTAAGTCGATCGCAGGCCCACTTAGCGAAGCGAAAACGCATTGGATGGTCAGTTGGCTTCAACTCCTGAAACAATTGGACTTTGTATGGCGTCATACCAAGGTCTTTACGCAAAATTCGTCTCAATGATGTCTCCGAAATGTTCAATTGTTGAGAACGACGGTGAATTGATGTTGATGGCGCTTCACGCACACTTTCTGCCATAGCAGCAATATTCTCGGGTATACGCACTGCTTTTGGCCTTTCACGCTTTGGTTTATCGATGAGGATGCCAGTTTCTTTCACTTTTTTCACAAGATAACGAACATACGGAGCTGACGGTGCTTCTCTTCTTCCAAAATCCGTACGCAATTTTCGCACACATTCTGCAATATTACCATGATTTTCAAAGTAATGTCGCAATATTTCCCAGCGTTGTTCAAGCGTATACACAACCATATTGGTTCAGCAGAAGGATAAAACTAATTATCTGTCAAATCAGACATGAGCTAAATGTTATCATTCACGAAATAAGCACTAATTGAAAAAAAAATGTTAGATTGCGGACCCTTTACAATTTTTAACAATTCAACAACAAAAATCCAATCATAAAATTTGACTGTCATATATCCTCAGTAATTTATAACATCGCTGTAGGAAAATCAACTAATTTAAAGTAGTTCTTTGTCAACCACAACTAGTTGAAATTCTGACTTTTTTCCGTAGAACGAACATTTTTTGTATGATGATGTCCGCTAAATAAGTCAATTGACTTTCGTCTGCATATGTTTTCCACTACTTGTTAAATTAGTTGAATTTAAATTATTTTTTTAACTACTTTAAAATAAATCAATTGAAAACCGCATATATTTTCAACTACTTGTTAAATTAGTTAAATTTAAATTATTTTTTAATTACTTTAAAATAAATCAACTAAACCGCATATATTTTCAACTACTTGTTAAATTAGTTAAATTTAATTTATTTTTTTTTAATTACTTCAAAATAAATCAATTGAAAACTAGTTTCCACTTTTTCCACTTATTGAAGATGAATTTAAAAGCACAAAAATTTCAAACTTCTATACATCAAAGAGATCATTTATTTTATTGTTTTGAAAAAAAATACATAAATTCATATTAGTGAAAGCCTAAAATTAATAATATTTGATGAAATATCATGGTAACTTGTAAACTTGCAATCTAATAAAATTTTGCAATAAAAACATGTCAAAATCAGAGTAGTCGACACCTTAATATAATTCAAAGTAGTTTTTAAGCCACTTGATTTGAAGTAATTTTTCAATTACTTCATATATAATGCAATAAAAACTATTCAAAATTTAAGTGGATGCCACCTTAATATAATTCAAAGTAGTTCATAAAATAGATTAGAGGTGGGTAACTTAGTGCTGTGCTATGGCACTGTGCTGACTCTCTGTAGTGTGCCATGTGTGCTAGCACACTACGTTGACTCACATAGTGGCACAATAGCACGCAAAGAGCAGAGCTTAGACGAACTTTAGCGCGTAAAGTTACTTTTGTGTACAGTGCTGGAATGAATAGCAGAGTGCTGTGCTAAGCTTCTTCACTGACACTCATTGGTTATCGCTACTATGCACTGCATTACTTACATTTTGTAAATTTTTGCTTAGTCAAGTTGTTTTTTGTTTTACTTTGGTTTACTTGCAATAATTGACAATATGCAATTTGTGAATATTGTAAACAAGTCAATAGAGAAGGGTGTTAGCACTTATTTGTTATCGACACTTTTATAAGTGCTTGGTTCTATTGTGGCACAATTGTGCTAGCACAGTGTGCTGACACACAAGGGTGCACATGTGCTGGTGAGTCAACACACAAAAAAGGGTGCTATTACCCACCTCTAAAATAGATTATTAATAATAAGTTTTTAAAATAGTTGTTTTTAAAAACAAGGTAGTTTGTTTCTAAAGGAATAGTTTTTCAAAAATACATGTACAAATAAATATATTTAGTTAAGCAGTAACTGCCAATTTAGTAAAGTTGTTCTAAATCACTATTTAAACAACAATTTTTTGAAAATTTAATTTTTTTCACATTGATTATTGTTCAATTATCCTTCAACTACAACTACAAACTACAAAAGCCAAAATTCAAATAAAAAAATTATTCGAATCTTGGCTTTGGTTGTTTTTTTTCCGAAATAGCTTAAGATTATGAAAAAGATATCTAAAAAGTCGGTTTTTAAATTTTTCATTTGTAGATTTTTGGGGATTTTTTCGAAAAAACTGCAAACATTTTAATTTTATATCAAATCGAATAGTTTTCAGCCTATGGCGTTAAAAAACTTTTATAAATTAGGGCCACCTTAATGTACATTTACACAAAAAAAGTATATACATATATTGTATTTATTATAGTACTTTTTCTTAATTTCTTAAAATAATATACTAATTTCATGGTTAGAAATCTTGGAATAAAAAAGTATTAAATTTTGTAAAATTTGTAAAAAATATTAATAAAAATTGATTACGAAATTCGTAAATACATATTGTTTTACATTTTAATACAGTTAAAATATTAAGACGATAGGTATAAAGTAACTTAAGCTCAAATTTTGGCACTCGATTTCTTTTGAGTTCTAGATGGTTTAAGGTAAAAATATTTTGCCACACCCTCTTTTACTGCCTACAAATCAACAAAAATGCTATACTTTGGACGGTTGTGGTTGTATTAGACTAAAATTTTGTAATTTAGTTTATATAGACTGAACTCCTCTTAAACAGTTACACCGATTTTGAAGAAATTTGGTGTTTGTATTTTGTTAATTCAAGTTATTTAATGTATTAAAAGCATTTTTGTTAAAAAAAAATTGTTCAAGTCCTGACTAATAATAATTTCACTAGCCGGTGTAATGAAGTATCTAAAAATTATGGCTGTGTATCCAAAGTAGCAAGCAAAATATTGCTACAAGGAAAATGTCCAGCTAGAAACAAACTAAATTCGGCAACTACAAAAAGATGGAAGAAAAAAAACACACATACATATAAATAATAACCTGTAAAATTTGTATCAAATGGAACCTTTGATCTCATTAATTAAATTTACAATATTTCTTTGTTTTATTTTAAATTTATAAAATACTGCTAGACCAGTTCTATTTTATTGCTTCATTTTTTTATTATCCAATATTTATTTCATTAGCCGAATCAGAATTCTGTATTTCTATTCAGCTAATGAAATATCTAAAAATCCTTCTCTGCAGCAGCAACCAAAATATAGCTACAACAAAATCACAACAAAAATGTCTAGCTGGAAACAAAATAAATTCGGCAACCATGCACATGCAAATAAGAAGCTGTAAAATTTTATTTTCATTCATAAAATTTGTAATATTTCTTCAGATATTCAAATAAGAAGAAACAGGCAAGCTCATAAAAAATACCGATATTTTTCCTCCCTTGTGCACGTAGCCAAAATGATCAAAATATAGAAAACAAAATGTAAACAAACTCGCACTTTTGAAGGGGTGTAAAATAAATGTCCCATCAAAATATCCTGTTCTGTCGATGGATGGCTAATATTAGCGAGCAAAAAATAACGAGCGACGAGTGAAAACTCTTATAGATATATGCTCGTTGCAAGCTATCAGTGTTGCTTCCTGTACGAAATCGACAAAAACTCGAAATAAACCCACCAAAAGTAATTAAAAACAACACTGATATTCCCCTTTTTGACATACACTGGCCACTGCTGTCAAAATCCACTGGCTCTGAAATTTCGTTGCCAGCAGCGATGAAAGTGGCGTGAAAGTGAATCCAGTGTGAGTGTATATGTAAAAAAGTATGAATGTATTGAGTTTTTCGAACTACAGAGCCAGTATACTGGCCTGTGTAGCATGTCTGTTATAAAGCGACGTGGACCATTCGGCTTAAATTCATAAGGGGTATTCACGATTAAGTGCACATGCCAGTGCAGTTAAAGACTTGTGCATTTTACAAAAACAAAATACCCGTAAGTCAAAAATGCATACAAGATTTAAATTCTCCAGGGGTAGAAACAGTGTCAAAATTTCATAAAATAAAATCATTTTTTTATAAATTATTAGTTTACACCTTAGCTGTTAAATAGCTTATCATAAGCTGCGTTCCATTCGTTTCAAAATAATCCAGATTATTTTTTTAAGTGTTCAGAAAAAGTACAAAGAAAAAAGAAAAAAAAACGTAATCAAATGTAAAAAATTGACAACTGACTGTCAATATGGACGGAAGTAGAAAGTTACTTGGAATCGCTTTGTGTTACCGCCAAAATCTCAATGTAATTAATCTTGATGGTAACTTGATTGACTGCGCACTTCAAACGTCTGGATGTACCCATAGACAAGGATGAGGTCAAGATACACTCTGCCGCTGAAAAGGAACCGATACCCATGTTGCTGCTGCAGCACTATCCGATGTGCGTTACCTTCTGTACATTCGATGATGTAAAAATTGCAATAACCCGATCCCACAGTTATGGAAGAGCGCTGTGCTAGTCACTAATTATATTTGGCTTAAATTCCTTTCGCGAACTATGCTGCCTTAATCTTGAACGCAAAACATTAACCTTATCGCTATTTACTGTTTCAGTTAGAACACTAGCTTCTGACGAAGCAGAAACTCGTTTCATTTCTATGGTGCATTTCGACAAACTATCGAACACCAATGAATATTGAAATAAATAAAGAAGCAACTAGAACAGATAGCAACCTTGGTAGAGTTGATGGCGGTGATCTATAAAATGGCCTACTGCTTTAAAATGTCATATGATTAGCAGCCATACAATTCATCTGCACATTCATATACTAATTTAAACAGGAGTTGATTACAGCTTAATCACTCAAAGACTACTGAAGAGGAATATGTATCGATTTCCGAAACAGACTGTTTAGTCAGCTAAGTGATTGACTCTATACAGAGTTGTTGTTGTTGTTGTTGCCTTCTTAAAAACTTACTTGATCTAAACCTCACAATTTTAATTCATGTAATTATTTTGTAGATCATAAAATCTAATCGCTATTTCTATTGCAATGCGCTAAAACCGCGGCTAAGCAAGCTAAACTTGTGGTCGATCACGTCAAGGAGTCGCTGGAGACAGATTCAGCAGCACGCTAGGTGGGTCAGTGCGTAAGTTGCATCGAATACATGTGTCTTCATAAAATCACAGCTATGGCAGAGGATCGCATGTCTCTAAAACGGAGATTTTTAGCTTCCAAAATTAACACTAACAGCTGCACTAAAATTATGAATTTAAGCAAAGGATTCTGCTTCAAGTTTCTCTGAAGACGAAAAAGAAGGAGAAGCTGCTTAGACAAAAAAATTTACAACAAGCAGTAGAATCTGTTGTAGCTGCAACGTCAAGCGATAGCGAGAATGATGAAGAAATGGTTTTGTAATTTTACTTTCACCAATGAATTTGAATTTTTCTTTACAAACTGCAAGTTTGTGTTTTTGAATTTAATTTATTTGTGTTTGAAGCACATTCTTATGAAGGAAATCCATCGAGAACAAAAACAACTAATTTATTTCGATTATTCAGTTTTATTACTGCATGGTTTTTGTTAATTAAAATTCTTTACATAATTACAATAAAGTTGTTTTAAAATTACAAGCTCACAAAACTTGAAATTTTCTTGACTTGATCTTAGCATAACAACAAAAAAAAAAACTTGGTCAACTGTGCGGTCTTGTTCTTGTATTAGAATTTCAGCAACATTGAGCTTTGAGCCTCAGGTTTGCCTCTGTTGATTGTAATGATTTGTGTCAAATTAGTGCACTGACCATCTAGTAGGTAGCATTGGTGGGGGTGTTTTATAATGCTGTAATGTTTTATTGTCTTTGGAAGCAGCCAAGATGCAATTGCAGTTCCATACTGCTTGTGGACTAAATTTGTAAAAACATAGATGTATGTTAGCTTGTAGGTAGTTTTTTTAAATAATTAAATGCTTACATATTTTTTTTATTTGTGTGTTCGTTTTTTGTTAGCTTTTTGTGAGCTTTTTTTAAATAATTTAAAATTTACAGCAATTTAAAACAAAAATTGAATTTTTAATTAGACATAAGATAGACATAATAGACATATAAAAAATAGGATTATTTTTGCTATCATATAAAACTGTGATATAGCCTTTAAAAAATTTTGAAACACAGGTGGCGCACCTGTATAATTTAATGAGCTTATATTGGCTACAACAAACTTCAAAAACTCGATTCAAAAACTGGAAATTATGAAAAACTTAAAAACTTGTTAAATATTTCTAGCAAAGCTGAACTCGCTTTCGTCTACGCTTTTCTCATCTTGGTTGATAACGATGTCGCTGTTACAGGCGAGAAAATCGCTACCATATTGAAGTCTGTCAATATTGAGGTTGAGCTCTACTAGCCAAGTTTATTCGCCCAGGTCTTGGAAGGCATCCATGTCAAGGACTTAATCACCAACATCGGTTCCGGAGTTGGCATCGGTGCTTCTGCTGCCGCTGGTGGTGGTAGGTCTTGGAAGGCATCCATGTCAAGGACTTAATCACCAACATCGGTTCCGGAGTTGGCATCGGTGCTTCTGCTGCCGCTGGTGGTGATGCCGCCTCAGCTGCCGAAGCTAAGAAAGAGGAAAAAGGAAGAAGAGCCAAAGGAATCTGATGATATGGATTTAGGTCAAGCTTTTACATCAAGCAAGAACAAGACCATGTTTTGGCAGTCGATGAAACTTTTTGCAATGTAAAAAGTTTTAGTTTTGCAGACTTGTTAGTAGTTTTGTACACGTTTTAATGTATGTACAAGTATATAAATATAAAATAAAACTAAATTTTTAACATGATAAAGCGAAAAATAGCTGCTATCATTCCATTCTTGAATGAATTGTTTGCATGATACTATCAGTAATAGGTAGAAGTGACAGTTCGTGTTACGAAAATCGAATGTCAAACAAAAGACAACAAAATAGAGAGCATGTGTTATACACATTGACCGCATTCAGTGGATTCACCACACGCTACCTATTTTGTTTTCTTTTGTTTGAAATCCTACTGTCGCAGCTCGTGTGAAAATAGGTCTCTGTCAAGGTTACCTAATAGTGATTATACCATAATTGTTTGTTTTATTTGAAGTTTGACTGCAACAGTAGAGGCCTCGATAAATTTTTTTTTTTGCCGTTCCTTTCAGAAAATTTGTTATCGCGATTATATTAAGGCGAAAGGAACGCCGCTATAACCATTAGTTAAATAAACGAACAATTAGTTAAAGTTCGATTATTTTTTAAAAAGGTGAAATAATTGATTAATTACGATTATTTTCTGTTTGTAGGGGAGCTTGGGGCGATGTAACAATGTAACATGTCTGACTGTCTCAACCTGGTGAGGCCAGCATAATGTTTGTGAAATCGCCTCAAGTCGACTCAAACCTCCACGTGGTGTTTCCTGAGCAACGTCAAAACTGACAACCGTTAGTTTGGCGGCTAATCTGAGCGGCGGGCCTCCCTAGGCTTAAAATAGGTTGTGCGTCGGGTTTGAAGCCCACCCGTAAAAATCCATTTCAATGAAAACAAATAAGAAAAGAAGAAAAATTATCCCCAAATCTGATGATGACTACCGCAAACGAAAAACTGATAATGATGTACGGATATGCACCTGGAATGTCCGAACCCTTAATTGGGAAGGTGCCTCTATCCAACTGACTGATGTCTTGGAAAGATACAAAGCTGATATCACTGCTATCCAAGAAATGCGATGGAAGGGACAGGGTTGCATTCGGCATGCACCCTGTGATATCTAATACAGCGGCCATGCGGAGAAGCACGAGTTTGGATGCGGATTTATAGTTGGCAAGAGACTACGGCCCCACGTCCTGCGATTCACACCTGTGAACGAACGACTTGCCATAATCCGCATCAAGGTTAAATTTTTCAATGTAAGCCTAATATGTGCGCACGCTCCGACAGAAGACAAGGACGATGAGATCAAGTAAAATCGTGCTTGGTGACTTCAACGCTAAGGTGGGCAATGAAAATATTT
Organism: Dichetophora obliterata; assembly: GCA_963920525.1. NCBI lineage: Eukaryota > Metazoa > Arthropoda > Insecta > Diptera > Sciomyzidae > Dichetophora > Dichetophora obliterata. Next base: position 138,673,883 of record OY986439.1, read on the forward strand.
TTGGTCCAACAGTCGGAAAGTTCAGCCTCCACGACAACACCTCCGATAACGGAATGAGGCTGATTGACTTCTCCGCAGCACGAAACATGGTCGTATATATAATAAGTTGGGGATTTGCCGAAGCAGACCACAGTGGGTACCTTTTCGTCCCCCATTGGACAAAGGGTACTACTGCTCGGAGTACTCGTACGTGAGCATGCTCCTCGTGTAAGCATCCTTTGTCACCTCAAGCATATCCTTATAGGTTAGTTGACCAATCTCGGCTTCGCCAATAAATGGGCGTCCCAGAGTGGTCAATCTTATGCTTGCCAGCGCCGGACACTGGCACAGAATGTGTGCTGCTGTTTCCGGCTCCTCTAGGCATAACCTACACGCATCGTCCTCGGTCAGAGTCATCTTCCCGAGATGGTACATGAAGGGACCGTGTCCTGTGACCAGTGCAGTAAGCCAGCTTAAAGTCCTTCGATTGTATCGGATAACTTTTGCTGCCTCACTACGAGACCACTTCACGGCCGCCTTTGATTGCCTGCAATTAACAGCTTCTTCCCACCTTGTACTGTGTTCCGAGTCCGTCCATTGTTTAAAAAGGCCTGCCACCATATTGTCGGCTATGGCGATACGTGGTTCTGGTCCACAGAATTCTTCTGCTGATCCTGCTCTTGCTAAAGAATCAGCTTCTTCATTCTGTTCTATGCCAGAGTGTCCTCTCACCCACATAAGTGTGAGCTCATTCGTCTGGGCGCACCTATTGAGTTTTGTAAGACATTCTATGGCCAACCTGGAAGTGATGTATGTCCGTTGCATACACCTAATCACAGACTGATTGTCGAGAGCGATGACAATTTTCTTGCCACTGATCCGGCCATCTATCAGGTGGTCCAGCGCATGCACTACGCCAAGCATTTCTGCCTGGTATACAGACACAAACCTCCCCAACCTCAGTACACAGGATAGGCTTAACTCTTTTGAGTACACGCCTGCCCCGGCCCGGCCATTCATCAGAGAGCCGTCTGTGAATATACTGATATCGCTACCAGCGATTTCTTCACAAACGGCTCCATCCGTTATAAGAGTTTTATAACATTTTTCTGTTATTTTTACTCTCTGCCTTCCATCCATAGGCATAAACGCCTCCCTGACATCTCTCTGTACAATATCAAGGATGCGAATATGACCATGCAGGGCCGTTGCCCCATGCCACGTAGCATTTCGCAACATCCTGAGGGCTGACAGCACCGCTGTTTTCTTTATTTCTAAATCCAACGGCAGCATACCTAACAGAACCTCCATTGCGCTTGTTGGAGTGGTGCGTATTGCAACTGTTATTCCAACACACGCCAGCCGTTGAACTCTGTCCAGTCTCTTCTTAATGGTTTTCTGGCTGACTTTTGTCCACCAAATCACCGAAGCATACGTGATGACAGGTCTAACCATCATAGTGTAAATCCATTTCATAGCCTCTGGGTTTAGCCCCCATTTGAGACCAGAAACGCGTCTGCACTGGAACAAAACCCTCTTGGCTCTTTGAAGCCTATCTTCTACATGCTCGTTCCAGTTCAGTTTGCTATCAAGGGTTACCCCTAGATATTTAACTTTCGTGGACATGTTGATTTCAGCTCCAAAAAGTCTGAGTGGTTCTGTCCTCAGGCCTACCCTCTTTCTAGTAAAGAGAATATTGTCTGACTTGCCTGCGTTTACGGTAAGGCCTTGTTCTCGACACCACTTCTCCACCATTCGGAGTGCTTCCTTCATGATGTCAGAGATGGTGTCAATGAACTTGCCGCGGACCACCAACGCAATGTCATCTGCATACCCTATCGTGTGTATGCCCGATTCATCCAGTCTAACCAGTAGTGAGTTCACAGTTATGTTCCACAGGGTTGGCGATAACACCCCGCCCTGGGGACATCCTCTACTTACTTTACCTCTAGTCTTTACTCTACCATTCTGCATGCTGACAGCCCTGTGTTTGAGCATATTGTCTACCCAATTTGCTATCATTGGGCTTACATTGCGTTCTGTCAGGGCTTGCCGCAGCCTTCCAAAGCATATTTTGTCGAAAGCACCCTCGATATCCATAAATGTGGCCATCGCAATGCCTCCTGAAAATACCTCCTTTTCAGTCACTCTTACCAATTCATGAAGAGCACTCTCCGTAGACCTACCTGCTCTATATGCATGTTGGCATCTACTCAGAGGATTTTGCATCAGCGAGGTGCTCTCAAGACAGTCAACCATCACTCTTTCCATCGTTTTCAAGAGAAAAGATGTTAGGCTGATCGGTCTGAACGACTTCGCCTCCGCATAATCTTTTTTTCCGGGCTTCGGAAGAAAGACAATTTTCGCCTCTCTCCAGACTCTCGGAACATACCCAGTCGCTAGGCAAGTAACGAATATACCCCACAGCCTAGGTGCAATGAGATCTTCCCCCCATTGCATCATAGCAGGGAATATACCGTCCATCCCTGATGTTTTGTACGGAGCAAATGAGCATATAGCACTCCTCACCCCGTCCATAGTGATCATCCTTTCGGCTTCCAGCCTGTCAACCCTGTGCATTCCTTTCTTCAAGGGTGTCCACGGGTCATCAGACTTAAAACTTCCAGGAAAATGCACCTCCATCAGAACTTCCATGGACTCCTCTAGGTTCTCTGCCATGGTTCCATCCTTTTTCCGGATCAGCCCCACTTTGGAGAATGGGTCTTTTGAAACCATTTTTTGAAGCCTACATGCTTCTGATATAGTTTCCATCCCAGAACAGAAGTCTCTCCACGACTGCCTTTTCCGTTGTCGTATGAGGTACTTCAGTTCCCTTTTCCGTGCCTTGTAATTTGCCCATGTTTCTGGGGTTCCCCCTCTCATGTGCAGGTTGAAGGCCTTCCTAACCTTCTTCTTCAGAGATTCGATTTCCGTGCACCACCATGGCGTTGGATCACCTTCGTCTACTGAAAGTATTGGGCATGCCACCTCGTAGGCTTCGACCATGGCCGAGCTAAGGTGCTTGACATGACTTTCTACTTCCACCGTATTCCCTGGTACTTTTATCGCTTTTTGGGTCAGTGTTTCCCTCAACTTCGCCTTATATTTCGCAGGATCTGTATTCTTGGGAATCCTGACCTTCCTGCGATTCCGCTGGCGTCGGATTCCGTACTTGAATTCAAATTGTATGGATCTGTGGTCCGACATGGTTAGCCTATCCACGACCCTCCAATTTTTTATTCTGTTCAGAATCTTCCTGCTGATGAGAGTTACATCAATCACTTCCGCTCGCCTCGCATCAACGAAAGTCGGTTGTGCTCCTCTATTTGCTACCAACAGATTGTACCTCTCCACAAACTCAAGCAATTGCTCTCCTCTGTCGTTGTTGTTGGTGCTACCCCACGCAGTATTGTGCGCATTAGCATCACATCCTATCATCACTCCAATGTTCCTTTCCTCACAGTACTTTACCAGATTCTCCACCTCTTTTGAAGGTGGTTGGTCTGGAGATTCGTAGGGAAGATACGCTGAAGCTACCATACAAGCACCTGTACCATCCCCAATTCTCACAACGGTGAGATCCGGGGAACATAGGTGTGGCATATGTACCGCTAGTATACCATGTCTCACCAAGATACAAGTCCGTCGTCTGCCATCTGTTACTGGTTGGTACAGCGTGGCCTTTCGCTCTGAGAGACCTTTAATTCTATTGTGAAGAATCCAAGGTTCCTGAAGCATTGCTATGTCAATTCCATCCTCCTCCATGCAACGCATCATCATTGCTGATGCTGCCCTACTATGGTGTAGATTGAGTTGACACACAATGAGGTTTTCCTGGTACGGGCCCACCACCCGCCCTGGTGGTTCTTCCCTTGCAGGATTCCCCACCAGCCCCGTACCAGGGGTTCCATCGCACTCTCGATGTCGGTCGACTGTAACCGCAACTCAGCCCCTTCCCATAAGTTTTTGAGCTTTGTCACGTTTCGGCACAGCCATACCTTGGATGATGGGTTCTTGCACTTAAGTACGATTATTCCATCCTCCAAGTTTGCATTGCCCACAAAACCTACATCGCCATCACTCTCATTGATGGTGTCGAGAGACTCCAAGAGAGCGGATTTAAAGACCGTTAACTGAGACTCTCCCAACTGACCATCGATGGAGCAATCTACGATGCCCATTAAGAGGTCTTTTTCTGCTACCATAGCATAGGATGTCCGGCAGCTTCCAATAACCCCTACCTGGTTGGATTTTCCTCCAGCTAAAGCCTTCGACTTCGCGTCCGCAACCCTTTGTTTTGGCAAAGTTTTACTACCGCTCGGTTTCTGGTTATCAGCCCTCCACGATTTGCCCTGGCTATCGACTTTTGAGGGTCTTCCACCAGCTCCCAACGTCCTTCCTTTATGTGGAAGGCTATCAACCTTTACAGGATGTCCACCTTCCAAATCCCCATCCTTAGCCGAAGAGCTAACAGCCGTAAGCTGTCCACCTTCCGACTCACCGGTTCGAGTCGTCCCTGTAACGACTTCGCCGAATGGTCCAGGCTGCTCCCTGAATCTTTTCCGCTCGTTCGTCTCCGGGGTGGACTCATCGCATGACATGCTTTGGAATTGGTCCGCCATTTTACTGACGAGGGACTCCAAAGCATTCTCCCCAGCGGTTGTGCCCACCCTCCTTCGCTTCCTCCACCGCTTCTGCTTCTCCCTAACACGGAGTCGCTTTGCCTCGGAATCAGCATCGTTCCCTATCGCTGCAGCTCCGACGGGACTGGCTGACAATTCCACTCCTTTCGGAGTTTTATCGTCCACCAGGCCCGGCAGGTCACCTTGCGGCTTCCAGCACCCTTCCACGATTAAATCCTTTTGGGACTCCACCGCTTCAGGACTCGTTCCCTCAGCGCACCCTTCCTTTTTATAATTGTTATTTTTTAACATAAAAAAAATCTCACGAGTTGGGGACCGAACGGACAGAGATCCCCATTATCTGCCCTACCCTACTAGTATACAACAGGGAGTGGGCTGCCCTGAGGAGACACCATTCGCGATCTAATACCCCTAGACCCTGCACCATCGGTGCAATCTCCCTCGGCATGGCGTCTACAACCTTAGAAATGGGGGGTGACTTTTAGTTCGTTCCTCCACAAAGCCTAACCCAATAGCCATTGTGTCTTTACAACTTAAGCCTCTACATCGCGTCAAGATTGTCACCCATTCGTTAAGGAAACATGGTCGTAAGTAGTACTATATTCAAGCATCTCAATATTCATAAAGCCACCTGGATGTCCCCTGATCAAAAAACCAAAAATCAAATTGATCACGTTTTGATCGACGGAAAGCACTCTTCCAGTGTATTGGATGTACACACGATACGTGGTGCACACATTGACTCGGATCACTATCTTGTTGCAGCCAAGATCCGTACACGCCTGTGCGCAGCTAAGAATACACGCAACCCTACACAGAGAAAGCTAGACGTCGACAAGCTGCAATCTAAACAGACAGCCGATGCTTTCGCCACTCGACTCTCACTCCTGCTTCAAAGCACTCCTCCAATCAATGATATATGCGCGCAGTGGACACACATTTCAAACTCCATGCGTGCGGCTGCTGAAGAGGTGATTGGCTACCACCACCCTTGCCGAAACCAGTGGTACGATCAGGAGTGTCGCGACGCCACTGCAGAGAAAGACGCCACCTACAAAGCCATCCTGCAGTCGGTTTTAACGCGCGCTGCTAAGGAGCGATACAAAAAAAGAGGAGGGAAGAGAGACGTATTTTCAGGCGGAAAAAAGAGAGGCAGAAAAGCGCGAGCAGGAGAAGATTGAGATGTATGGTGACAGGAATGAGGCCCGAAAATTTTTCGAAAAAATAAGACGCCTTGCCGATGGTTTTAAAACCGGGGCCTCTTCCTGCAAGGATGAAAACGGGAATCTAGTGACAGATGTCCAGAGTACACTGACGTTATGGAGGGAACACTTCTCTAAGCTTCTAAATGGCGACGCTGACAACAATTCCGCCAATAGAGATGATATTCCGGAAACCCCAATTTCAGATGACAGCGTTGAGGTTCCGCTGCCCGACTATGATGAAGTTCTGACAGCTATAGCTTGGCTTAAAAATAACAAAGCCACGGGAGCTGATGGCTTACCTGCTGAGCTGTTTAAGAACGGAGGCGAAGCTCTACTTAAATGCATTCACGAGCTTCTATGCAGAATATGGTCGGACAAAAGCATTCCGAACGATTGTAATCTCAGTGTGCTCTGTCCAATCCACAGGAAAGGCGATCCCACTATCTGTGCCAATTACCGTGGGATAAGCCTTCTTAATATCGCATATAAGGTCCTGTCGAGCGTTTTATGTGAAAGATTGAAGCATTTACAATGGTAAATGAACTGATCGGACCCTATCAGTGTGGCTTCAGACCTGGAAAGTCCACCATCGACCAGATTTTCACGCAACGACAAATCTTGGAGAAGACTCAAGAAAAACAAGTCGACACCCACCATCTTTTTGTAGACTACAAAGCCGTCTTCGACAGCCCAATAAGGAAACACCTGTACTCCACCATGTCTGAATTTGGTATTCCTGCAAAACTAATACGACTTTGCAGGATGACACTGAGCAACACCAGCAGCGCAGTTAAAATCGGATAGGACCTCTCCCCACCATTTATTACCAAACGAGGTTTCAGACAAGGTGATTCCTTATCATGCGACTTTTTCAACCTAATGATGGAAAAGATCATCCGAGCTGCTGATCTGAGACGTAGTGGCACAATATTCTACAAGAGTGTTATGCTGCTTGCGTATGCTGATGACATAGATATCATTGGCCATAGTACGCGCGAAGTCAGTGCAGCATTTTCCAGATTAGAAAGAGAGTCAAGTCGAATGGGTCTGTCAGTGAATGCAGATAAGACGAAATACTTAGTGTCAACAAACAAACAGTCCCAGCGTCTTGGAACCCACGTTACCGTTGACAATACCTCCTTCGAGGTTGTGAAGAACTTCGTTTATCTGGTATCCAGCATTAATTCAACCATCGACATCAGCATTGAGATCAAACGAAGAATAACTCTTGCCAACAGGTGTTACTTTGGGCTCAGTAGGCAATTGAGAAGCAGAGCCCTCTCTCGACGAACGAAAATCACGCTCTATAAATCGCTCATCATGCCCGTCCTACTTTACGCATCACAAACCTGGACGCTGAGCAGTTTAGATGAAAAGGCTTTAGGAGCATTCGAGAGAAAGATTCTTCGTAAGATCTACGGACCAATCTGCGTCAATGGCGAGTACCGAATACGGTGGAATGATGAACTGTATGAGCTGTACGCTGACATCGACATAGTCAAGCGCATTAAAATCGAGCGGCTTCGCTGGCTTGGTCATGTTCAGCGCATGAAAGACGATGCTCCAGTGAAGAAAACATTCGATTCGGTACCCAGCGGCGGTCAACGCAGAAGAGGACGACCGCATCTTCGTTGAAAAGACCAAGTAGAGGACAACCTGACGAAGCTTGGGATTTCCAACTGGCGCCAGCAAGCGAAAGACAGAAATGGCTGGCGCAAATTCTTAGATGAGACCAAGACCGACATACGGTTGTAGCGCCAACTAAGTAAATAAGTAATCGTAATCTTATAACTGCGCTTATTTCAAATTACGAAAATAATCAAATCAATCAAGAAAGATAGTCCGGCTACTTTTAGAAATTATACTTTATTCTTTCTGATTATTAAAATAATTTCTAAAAGCAGTTGGATTATTGAGGCGAAGCTTTTTACGCCTCGTTTTGTTATTTGCTTGAGTGAAATCTCAAAAACGACACTTTTTTCCATACACCTTTTTCTTAAAATTGTTGTTGTTCTTTTACTTGAGTCTATTACAACAAGAGGATATAAAATTAAAAACAGATGCGTCATTGGACACACGAGAGAAGCGAAGCTTTTTCGTAGTTTTATAAGTTTGATAATATATGGTTTTCATGATACAATATTAATTGCAAGCATTAGATCGAGAAAAATTTGAAGAAGGTAACAACAACAACAACTCGGTATCTTAATCTCGCAATTAAATTCATCTAAATTTAAATAGATTATAATTAATTAACTTTAATTTTTTTTTAATAAAAAATTTTTTAAATTAAAATATTTTAAATACCATAATGTTAACTAAAAAAATAATATTCCCACCAGTAACTTCTTTTACCTTACATTAATTTTTAATTATTTTTTAAATATTTTCAATTATTATTACGGCAATTTATTAATGAAATTATTGGTTTTTAATATCTAAAATAGCAAACGTATTTTATGTATTTTATAGATATTTCTAGTAAATATTACATCAATAGTTGTCCCAAATCGGTGTGTGCAAGTATTTGGATCGTTTATCATTCGTAATATAATCATTGGTAATATCATTTGTTGTATTTATCAAAACGGCAGAGTTTAAGGCCTAGAATTTTTATGAAATTATTTTTTTCTATATTTCAAAAGTATAGTATTTCTGATGTTATTTTCACTTCTACAGCCGTTTTAGTAAGTGTCGAGCCAAAGTGTTTCGTCTAAATTCATTCTTTTTATATTCATTTATCTCGAAACTACTGTTTTCGGCATGGTGTTGTAGAAAAAAGAAAAAACTATTAAGCCGAATCATCTGAAATTAAAAAGACACAGTTTCAATAGTATCGTAAGTGTAGACGTAGAATTCTTGTTTATACAGTAATAAAGAAAAATTCTGGTTTATTTTTAATTTATATTTTTTAAAACTATTTTCAAACATTTCATCTTCTAAACATTTCATTCGAAAACAATTTTTTATATTGGTTAAAACTAAATGTAATTCAAAGTTATGTTTAATAAGTGGAATTAAATATCGGAAAAATTTTACTTATTTATTTTTCATGTAGTAAAGAACATATAAATATATGTATATTTTGAAATTAATTTAAAATAACAATTTTAGTTAACAAAATATATTTTTAATATGGAGAAAATATAATGCATAACAGAGAATTTATTATGGTATTTCATAAATAAATAGATTTTCAAAGAACAACGCATTCTTAGTAACGCATGCGCAAACCTGCGCAGTAATAATACATACTGGCTCTGTAGCTACAATAGAGTGGACCTTATTTTAAAAAGACCACCCAAAAGGTTCAAACTATTGTAATTGATGATAGAAAAATTCGCGAAACATTTTAGCAAGATCCAATGCATATAAACCTATGCTCACACGGCTTAAAAATTGCAAAAAATAAGGAAATTGGAATAAGGAAACAGTTAAGATTTTTTGTTTTTTCCAAAAACTTTTCCATTTAATAAGGTTATTCACCTCAAATCGAATTGCACATCTTTGAACACCAAAACAAGGAAGGGGGAGAAAAGGAAAAAAAATATATATAAAAAATAAAAAATAAATACCTGTTAGAATAAGTAAATAAATTTGTAAAAACCTGTTAGAATAATTAAATTGCCTTGGTTGGCCAATAAATAAATAAAAATAAATAAATAAATACCTTGAATAACTCAGGGAACAATATTTTTGTTTCTGTTTATTTGAAAGTAATATTCAAAACTATTATTACTTTTTTTCTAGCATCACCAGTTTTTGAGATAAACGTCAGTGAAATCGTTCAAAGAAAACTTAAGTGAAAGTTTATTATATCAAAATTCGTTCAAGCAATTCAACGAGTTGAAGTGCGGGAAGTTAAATCTAAGTGAAAAAGTTATTAACACAATGGCGGTGTGGAAAAATAATCCTTTTTGGATATGACCAAAGTCAACATCTTCTTGCTGCATGGTTATCTTAGGTACAGCGCATACAAATATTGCTGGGGAAATCCAAAAATAAAAATTTTGTCCCCTGAGTTATTTAAGTAATTTGAGGTGTATAACCATGATAAACTGAAAAATTTTTGGAAAAAACAAAAAAGTTTAACTGTTTCCTTATTCTAAATGAAATTGCAAATAAAAATATTAAAAAAATGCTGTTTGAGCCTTTGGGACGCTCCATGAAGTGCTTTGAAATTTTCCCCATACAAATAAGGTCCACTCTAAGCTACACTCATCTGTATTCTCTATTTTATTTATCTTTCTGAAAATAAACAAAACCAATAACGAACTACAAAAACGAAAACATCTAATATGTATTTATATATGTACATTTTACATATATATTAATAACAACAACCAAAACTAAAGCTGCAAAACAACAAACGACAAGATTGCGAACCAAACGAACAACAACAATAGCATAAGCAGCTCCTGAAGCAGCTACTCAAGCAGCTTGTGTTTTTCTCATACGAATATATGAAATTTTTTTCTTCTTAGATTTTGCTGTTTTGTGACTTTACTTAATAAGTGGCAAAATCCAAAGTTATATATTCAGTTTATTCGTACTCTAATTGATATTTTGGCATATATTTGTTCTTATTACAACTAAGCTTTCTAAATGTGTTTGAAAAAAATTTGTGAAAATGACCCCCATACAAACCGCGTTGTATGACGTAATTCTACGTCAATAAACTATTCATAACATCAGTGGCTATCGCTGGAACTAGAATCAAAGTTTTAGTTCAAAAACTGTAAGAGCCCAAAATTCTGCGAATTTTAGGTCTTCATGCTAACGCCATAGCTCTCTCCTTTTTCAGAGATCATTCATTATTAATCCATTTCCGGCTGGGATGCCAAGTAGCGGGTCTTCGCTAAGCGGAGCCAGCCACAGAAGAATAGAATCACCCTTTAGAGCAAACAGCAACAAGCAGTTATTCCCATAGAGGCTCTAGGGGAAGCCAAGGAGTAGCTTTGCAGTCTAAGAAGATTGTCGGCACTGCAGACGTGCTCACGACACCGGGGTAGGGAGAGTAGGTAAGGCCTAAGGGCCGATGGGCAGGGCAATGCGAGGCCACCCCACCCAACGATGACAATCATCGTCATTTGGCCTACACACCCGAAAATCTATAATTATATTACTCAACCGTAATATAATTGTTTATAAACAAATATATATATTATATATTTGAGTTAATTATATAATAGTATTTAAGTATGTACGTAGGTTAGGTATAATAAGTTATAATAATAAAGTTATTGAAATATAACTACAATAATAATAATAGTTTTATTTGATGATGGTTCATGATAATAGGTAGTCTTTTCCCTACTGGGTAACCTTTTAGTTATTGCATTAATAACATATTGTCTTATTTTATTTTCATGGTCACGAGCCGATAGCGGCTATAGGACAACGGGACTCTGGCACGAGCTAGTTATTGCAAGCAGCAAGTTAAGTTATTGCAAGCAGCTAGTCTCACAAAGACTAGCCAGAACGGGAGAATGGCGTGATGGCGACAACAATGCTCATACCTCGAGTCACACCATATGAAAATTTATAAGAGCTATATAACGCACACATAGAAAGAACATCAAGAGACTAAGAAGCTACCTCAGAGGGAAAAGCCTGACATCATCATCAGTCTCGTGTGAGCCATCGCGGAGTTAAGTTCTATTCTAAAATCATCTCTAAACACAAGTAGCGCGACTTTTATTCGGTAACGTGAACAGCCAAGTTGGGCAGTGCTCAAACGTTTCGCAAGTCCGTTCTACGGGAGCAGTCATCGTGGGACCTACGTCAACGTAGACAGCAAACTATCACCGTGCGCCAGCGGTAATCGACAGCGACATCAGTAACGTCGTCCAGCGTCGAGTGTTGTTCTACAGGTCGAACAGTGTCCAGGGAGTACGGCGACGTCAACAGCGTTGGCTATGAGTGTAGTCGAATCTCACTCATCAGTCAAATACCTTATCCTACCCCTGGGTGTAGTCGAACCTCATCCAGCTCCTCCAGAACGAATTCAATGAATTTCGCCAGAGTCGAATCGCTAAAGCGAACTATATTAGCGACCAAATTCCATAATCACAAGGCATGTTAAAATTAATATAATTTGCTAAATAGATTTTGCAATGGTTTCCTTTAATTAATATTTCATTCTTTAATATCAAATCATTCGTAAGCTCGAACCATCAGTATAATCTTCAGAAAATAGAGTTAATCATAGCCTTCTGCATCAAGACTAGGATTAATTTAAGATAGAATTAAGAGCTTTTGTTAATAAAAGATTTTTGTTGTTTGGAACATAACTTGTGTTTTGCTTTGGTGTCTGACAAATTAAATTATATTTTTGTCACGGACCTTGGTTCCGGCGAGCGTAACCTCGGCCTGAGAAATACATCGTGACAAAACATCGTATATTTTACACTTAATAACCGGTAGAAAACAAGCTGTTTTAAGAACTTAATTTTCAAAAGCGTGTCATTCTGTTCATGTTCAATATTTTTTTCTAGTGCCAGCCATAGCTGCACTCAGAAGGTCTGTTCCCGTTCTCGATTCAAGTAGCTTGAAGTTGCTTGAAAGCTTTATTTTGAAGCTCGAGAGAGAAGAATAACATGCAAAATGACACTCTCTAATCTATTACAATTAATTGAAGTACGGGAACAGACCTATAGTGATTAATAATATTCTTGGTTTTTATTTGCCAGATAAATAGAAAAGTCAAAAATCCTAAAAATACCTTAAATTTTGGAGCGCTAGACCACCGGCCTTAGCTTAAGTGCCTGTAAACATTTATGACTGAATTCGCAATTAAAATCTACACCTAATGGTCCAGTTATGTTCGCGTGACTCAACGCAAGGTGGCCGTAGCAAGTGTCACGTGCATTTCTGTTCAATTCAATTCAATTTATTCGTATAGTTGAAAATATAAGTACACTAAGAGCTATGCTCTTTTATAGTTCAACATAAAACATTAAAATGATTAACTTACTTAAATCTTATAATAATAACAACTCATTTTAAAGACAAATAACTTAATTTTAATACAATAATGTCTTAATGCTCTTAAAAACTATAGTAAGTTAAAAGTTAAGAATATAATGTATAGACTGAGTGAAACACAGAAATCAATAGAGAAAGTACTTAGAACAAGAGTATAAAGATACTAAAGAGTAGAGAAAAAAGATAAAATAGATTGCCTAAAAGAACCTCTCCCAGTGATTTCCCTAAGCCTCCATGGTATAGAATTCCACAACCTAATGGCATTGATGAAGAACAGTTGAGAAGATATTAGCGAGTTGTGCCACGGAACTATTAAAACATGGCTTCTTCTGGACATACAAAACTGGAGTTTTTCATATAGATATCTAGGTGTTTTCTCATGAATTAACTTATGAAGGTACATACATTTTCTGGCATTGAGATAAGCAGTCAAGTCACATCCAATTATTGTATTCCGGAAACTAGACAGGTGATCAAATTTACGAAGGCCATACACATAGCGTGTGGCGTAATTAAATGCTATTTGAAGTTTTAACTGGGAGGAAGAGTCAAGTTTACTATATACCACCTCAGAGTAGGTTATCACAGGTAGAATAAGTTGTATAACCAACTTACGCCTAATACTAACAGGAGTCACGCTTGCAGACATTCTTAAATTACGCGATACATAATAAACTTTTTTTACAATACTATTAACATGATCAACACATGAAAGCGAAGAATTAATATAGAAACCAAGATTTATAATTTTCGACACAACAGTTAGCTTGTAAGGACCAATCATCAAATCAGGGACATCATTAACACAAGGTTTACCTCTACAGATAGGAAGTACATATGATTTGGAAGATTTTAGAAGAAGACAATTGCTATTTGCCCACTCAATAATGCTGTTGAGGTCCTCATTCATTCTGCAACACAAGTCATCAACCAGTCCTGTTCTTCTAGATAAATACATTTGGACATCATCAGCATATGCATGGATAGAGGCATGACTGCAGACAGAGAAAATGTCATTTAAAAATATAGAGAATAGGAGAGGGCCAAGTATAGACCCTTGTGGTACGCCACTTAAGACAAATTTATACCCTGAGGACATTTGACCAACTTTAACTTTTTGAGACCTATCACACAAATAACTGGACATAAGATTTACAGCACTATCACAGAAACCAAATAGATACTTAAGCTGACTACACAAATGTTGATGGTAAGTATATCGATGGATGGATAAAGTATATCGAAAGCTTTTGAAAAGTCAAGCACACAAAGTAAAGTCAAATTGCCAGCATCATATTCCGGTCGTATATCGTCAATGACCTTAACAACAGCGGACGAGCACCCGTGTCCAGACCTTAAACCTGATTGAAAAGGGGATAGCAGATTTTTATCAACTAAATGATTAGTTATTTGTTGAGCCATGAGTTTCTCACAGACTTTAGCTAATGGCGATAATATACTTATGGGCCTAAAGTCGTTGACATTTACTTGCTTTTGCTTTTTTGCTACAGGAAGAATGAGGGCAACTTTCCATAAGTCAGGGAACACAGACGACATAAAACAAAAATTAATTATATGCGTTAGAGGACCAATAATTTGTGGCAACAATAATTTTATAAACTTGATGGGAATGCCATCTTCAGAAATAGCATTAGATTTAATCTTCGATATGCTATTACCTACATCAAGTTCAACTACCGGAGAGAAGCTAAAAGTTTGTTGCAAGGAGTGACCGAACAGGGGTGAAATATTAGAATTAGAAGAAGCATCATTATCAACAAAAAAGTTATTAAGAACTTCAGGATCTAAAGTGCAGTCAGTGTTATCTTTATTACAAACTCCAAGTTTTTTTATGTTGTTCCAAAGCATTTTTGTTGGAAGAGATAGGTCAAGTTTGGCCGATAAATACCGAGTTTTAGCCTGTCTCGATAAAAGAACAGCCTCATTTATCGCTAGTCTATAGACTTCCCAGTTATAAGAGCACGGATTTCTTCGCCATATATTTCTAAATTTTTTTTTTTAATGCACTCAGAACATGTTGCGTAAACCAAGGACATTGGCGTATATAATAACGTATTAAACTTCAGTTAAATCGGCTTGATTTAAGTTTTTAATACACATTTTTGTGTCAAGAAGAACGCTTTTAAAGTTTTAGCAAAATACGGAGCGCAGATATGAGGCGCTCTCGACTATGTGCTATTACTTCGTTAATATTTTAAATGTTGGTCTCAAATTTTTACAGTATACTCACAATATATTGTACTTTCATTGTAAAAAACGGTTACATCCTTAATACCATAATTTTTAACATATATTATTTAAGTCGAAAAATATGACAAAATATGCTTAAGTGAAAAAATTGTTAAAATTGAATGGAAGAAAAAATAAATTAAAGTATTTGTTGATTTTCTATGATTTAAATAGAAATTCTAAATATTTGATAGTTTATATCATTCTTAATAAACTTAATAATAATAATAAATAACAAGGTCATATAGAAAACTTTCAATTGTAATATTTGCTACATTCATAGCAATACAATAACATACAAATCTGAAGGTGAATGTGGGATTCAAATTAAATACGAAAATACCTAATTGTGATAGTTAAAAACATAACAAAATCCAAATAATTATATGGTTTTTATAACATTTTGAAAATGTATTTTTTAACGCTTTGAAGAAATTTTCGAAATTACTTCTCCGGGGTATCTGAGGAAATTGATTCCACCGATTGACTCTCTAAATAAATAAATAAATGAAAATATAAACAAATTTTTGTAGCAACAAAAGTTTGTATTTAATACCTAAGTAACAAAATAAAGATTTTTAAAGTCTTTGAAACGTTATATAATTGTTACTATTAAAGTTTTTTCTAAATGACCTCTATATTTATTATGTTGACTTTATATGATTTAAATACAAATTCTAAATGTTTAATTCTAAACATTTAGAATTTGTATTTAAATCATATAAAGTCAACATAATTGTTACTATTTTTAAAACTAAAAATTCAAGTTATTTAATGTTTTGAAATTTATGCATAACTAGCTAGTGACTATGACTACTATGACTACTTAAGGCCTAACCAAAATAGACGTTTTGCTCCGTAACGAGTAAAAACGTAAGTGTTCGGTTAAATACATATAAATGTTGTTACCCAAAATAAGCAAACGTAACTGAACGAAACTAAACGAAACAGTTTGACAAGACGTACTATTCCGTAAGAACTGAACTGCTAGCGTAGCAACTCGTCAACAACAGCTGTGCAGAGTGCATTTTTATTTTATTTACATCAATTTGTTTCAACTTCGCCATTATTTCACTCATTTTTCACAATTTTTTATTAAAAATTACAAAATGCAGAATATAAATAAATAAATAATACTCTATTGCCTACTGATCAGCTGTTTCAGACGAGTTGAGCAAATCGTTTCATTTTGGGTTAAATCCGTAAACATCCGTAACGAGTGCAGACGTTCGTCAAAATGCTATCGTCTCGTTTCGTCTATTTTGGTTGGGCCTTTAGTTATGAGCTAGAGAAACGGTTGGTATTTTTTAATTAGTCAAAATGCGACTAGTTATCTATAAATTAAGCTACTAGTTTTTTTATAACTAGTAAAATAGCTTGTATTTTTGTACTAGCTGGAATACAGATAGTAACTTATCTAGTAACTTTTTGGCTAGTAAGCTTTCACTAGTTTAACATCTAGTATTTTTTTGACTAGTTTTATTTTAACTAGTGAGTTAACTAGTTAAATTCATAACTAGTACGAATTTTCACTGCAGGGTAGCTAATTCACAATGCTTTTGATCGATTATTGTGATCTACTGCATCATAGCTTCACTCATTCACAATAGAATATGTCGGATAGCTAATGCACAATCATTTTAAAACATTTTTGCAATCTGTTGCATCAAAGCTTCACGCATTCACATGTAGAATAGCTAATTCACAATCCTTTTAATAAATTCTTGTCGTCTGCTGCAACATAGTCAGTTTATACTTAATATTGAATAAATCACACTATATCACAAATGGTTTTGGAGTAGTGGTTACTGTGAAGAACTCTCGATCAAAATGGTGCGAGTTCGATTCTCACTGCTTACAAAGAATTATATTTGTAGCGAAGCTTTTAACGCCTCGTTTTGTGATTTGCTTGAGTGAAATCTCAAAAACGACACTTTTTTCCATACACCTTTTTCTTAGAATTGTTGTTGTTCTTTTACTTGAGTCTATTACAACAAAAGGATATAAAATTAAAAATATTTCTTTGTGAGCAGTGAGAATCGAACTCGCACCATTTAGATATCCGCCATATCGTTGTTTTTAAATGAAAATGTTTAAGGTAGTTAAACCTGCCAAAATAAAAAGTCTACATAACAATAATCTATTCAAAATGTTTCTTTTAAATTACTTCAAGTGCCGTTATCACCCGGGCCAGCAAAACACCTCTTTCTTTTTTTGTCCACTTTTTACGTACAAATTAAATAAACTAATTGTAAAATAAAAAGGAGTTTTTTGTACAGTTTGAAATAATAATAAAGCCATATAAAAATATTCAAACGCATTTTTATTTTCTTATAAAAATATAATTCCGAAATAAACCTTGAAAATTAGGGTAGAGTACCAGACTACATCCTTATTAAACACAATTATTCGAAGTTATTTTCAATTTAGTTTGTATAAGATAAATATGCCTTTTTTAAAAAATAATAATCTGCTTAAAATTAGAAATCTAAATATAGTTTCAACGTAGTACAAGCATACAACTGGTTTCAAAAAGACTAAACCAAAACTAATACTAGCATACAACAAGTATGAAAACTTCTAGAATTGAACTGGCTAAAATAATAAATAGTATTATGAAACTGGTCAATATTAAACTAGTATATAACTAGTTAAAAATATTCTAACCAGAAATATAACCAGTACATCTACATACTTAAAAAACTTTAACTCAGCTGCTTTTGTTTACAACAAGTAAGATGTTTTTAATTGGCGGCAAATTATATTTATAAGCAAATTTACCGCCCTAAAAACAAAAGACAGAACAAAACAGAATTGTGGGTTAAAAGACAGATTTTATAAACAAATTTGCCGCTTATAAGCTGTTGCTATGAAAATGCAGCTATCACCAGTGTTGTCACTTGAAAATTTTATATAGTGTTTAATCCGAAAAAGTTGTAGATCTACCACAATTGTGATAGAGTGACAACACTGACTGTCACAAGATCGTAGAGCGACGTAAGTTGTAAAGACACTATTTTGTGAGAGTCAAAAATACGCCTTACATTATACTTAATGAAATATACCTAATGAATTATACTTATTGTATTATAATTTTACTATACTTTTTATCATATCCAACATTTTTTTCATAAGCTTAAACTAAAATAGACACAGCATTGAAGTTAACTTTACTGGCATTCATTTAATTAAATTTCACATAATTATTAGCTAAAACAACCATAACATTGAATTTAAGACATAAACATATTTTGCAAATAGTTTTAAGCACATCATCCAATAAGAAAGTATTTATACGCAACACTGGTGATCGAAATCCAACTTTAAAAGCTTGAGTGCAACATACACTGGAAAAGTTGCTTCCACTCAAGCAAATAAACTTTCACGCAAAAGCTCAACACTACAGAAGTAAGAGCTTGCCTCTCAGGTTTCTCAACGAACGCAAGGAGTCACGTTTCAACCACCAAAGCAGGAAGTCAAGTTTCAACCATCAAAGCAGTCAGTCAAGTTTCAACCACTAAAGCAGTCAGTCGAGTTTAAGCCAGCGCAGCAGAGAGCGCACAGCAGCATTCCGCACATACGATCACGAATAACGGGAACAGAAAGCACACCACCAAACAGCTTTTTATTGGTACCGTGCGCAGCAATTCTAAATTTGTTCGTTCAGTACCAAAATACAGCACCAACACGGCCTGCAGCAAAAT
The DNA here is from genome assembly GCA_963920525.1 of Dichetophora obliterata. Lineage (NCBI taxonomy): Eukaryota > Metazoa > Arthropoda > Insecta > Diptera > Sciomyzidae > Dichetophora > Dichetophora obliterata. The sequence continues at coordinate 138,692,651 of OY986439.1, forward strand.
AAGAAAAGGGCAGTTCTTCGGTGACACTCAAGTAAAACGGACAAAGTTTCAGTATGCAAGCATCGACACTAAGTTTCTGTGTAAATTATCACTTTGATAATTCCACTTTCGGCTTACGCCCTCTTTACGAAAATGACTTTGTAATATTACTGGCTGTGGCAATATTTGTAACTTTCAGTACACTATTACCCCGAGGCTTTTCAGCCGCAAAGACCGACGTTTCTCGATTTTACTGTTTGTGGCAATATTAGTAACTCTCAGTAAATTATTACCCCGAGGCTTTTCAGCCGCAAAGACTGACGTTTCTCAATTTTACTGGTTGTGGCAATATTTGTAACTTTCAGTAAAAATATTACCCCGAGGCTTTTCAGCCGCAAAGACCAACGTTTTCTCGATTTTTACTGGTTGTGGCAATATTTTTAACCTTCAGTAAAAATAGTACTCCAAGGCTTTTCAGCCGCAAAGACCGACGTTTCTCGATTTTACTGGTTGTGGCAATATTTGTAACTCTCAGTAAGTTATCACCCCGAGGCATTTCAGCTGCAAACACCGACGTTTTCTCGATTTTTACTGGTTGTGGCAATATTTGTAACATTCAGTAAAAATAGTACCCAGAGGCTTTTCAGCCGCAAAGACCGACGTTTCGTGACTTTACTGGTTGTGGCAATATTTGTAACTTCCGCAAAGCCTCAACAGCTGCTCAAGCACCCTGCCGAAAAGTCTTGCAACATCACTGGTCGGCCGGCATCATCTGCCTCCCCAGTCGATAGTCCTACCAGGACCCTGTCTAGCCCACGGACGAAGTCCCGACCGCCGTTAGAGAGTATCCCTTTTCGGAAGCCGTCACGTCAACGAGCGAATACCAAAACGTCGCCAAATACAACTAAACGTGCCACTGCCACACACCTCAATGTGCTGCCGCTGCAGACAACAACGTGCCATCACCGCGCCACCCTGCGTGTCATCGCCGAAGAATACAACGTGTCACCGTCACACACATCCACGTGCCACCGCCGCACACCATAATCAACTAACTAGTAATCATAACTGGGCATAATTATAAGACATTAAATAACAAATGAAATAAAATAAATATATTTCAAACTTAAACACAAATAAAAACCTCCTCATTTTTGTATATGACCCTGGACAACCGCTGAGCATACCTCAGCTGAGAAATTGTAACGCAGGAGGTTCGTTACAAAGTTCAAAATGAAATTGAACTTTTTATTTGTAATACATTTATCTTAAGGTTGTGAGATAAGATTCTGTTTTTATCTATATTTTCTAAGCTTCGTTGCGTGGTGCATAACCAGATACACACAAAACCCATACAACAGAAATTCACGTGACACTTTCTACGGCCACCTTGCGTTGAGTCACGCAAACATAACTGGACCATTAGGTGTAGATTTTAATTGCGAATTCAGTCATAAATGTTTACAGGCACTTAAGCCAAGGCCGGTGGTCTAGCGCTCCAAAATTTAAGGTATTTTTAGGATTTTTGACTTTTCTATTTATCTGGAAAATAAAAACCAAGAATATTATTAATCACTATAGGTCTGTTCCCGTACTTCAATTAATTGTAATAGATTAGAGAGTGTCATTTTGCATGTTATTCCTCTCTTTCGAGCTTCAAAATAAAGCTTTCAAGCTACTTGAATCGAGAACGGGAACAGACCTTCTGAGTGCAGCTATGGCTGTCACTAGAAAAAAAAATATTGAAAATGAACAGAATGACACGATTTTGAAAATTAAGTTCTTAAAACAGCTTGTTTTTTACCAGTTTTTAAGTGTAAAATATATTATGTTTTTGAAATAAAACTTTGATTCAGTTCCAGTTATAAGACACGTTTCCATGTGATCTTTTATTTTCCTCCAGTATCCCGTATCACAAATTTTTTGCTGTAAGAGCGAGATGCATATATGTCGTTGAGTTTATAGCAAGCTTGACATGGTTTGACATATGTGAAAACCAATAAATAAATTTTAAATCATTGTTGCCGATTTCAAGACCAAACATTTGAACATGAGTTTTAATCTTTTTAATAGGCCTATTCTTTTCCTACCGACTTACAAAAGAACACTAGGTAGGATAACTTAATACATGCAAAACAACAACACCAAGTCGGATATTTATGCGAGTTCAGGCAACTCGGTAAACTGCTATACGACCAGATTTGCATTGCTGGAAAGTTAAAAAACTGCTCTATTGTGAATGAGCCATGAAAAAATCCTAGAGAAATTTCATGCATACGTCAAAATAGTATTTTTTTATGAACACATAAACAAAACGAAATAATATGGAGGAAGTGTGAGTGTAATTGTTTTACGTAATCGTTTGATAAATTTATAAAATAATATATGATTTTTTTTGAATGCAAGAAAAACAGCGAAAAAGGTGGTCCCGTGAGGAGAAAATTGGTTTTTTGAGGTGCTATCTCGCTCGAAAAGTGGAGTTCCAACATCCAAAAAAAAGATTGGCCTACGCGAACCTGGAAGGCATGGTGTCGTTGGCAATTACGGTACAAAATATATGTTTTTTAAGGAATTAAATTAATTAGCTGCATTTTCAGGATTCAGAGAGGACACCGATATGCTTGGAGTCCAAAATGCGAAGCTTTCTCCAAGAACTAATGGACGAGATTTTTGGCACAAGTCCAATCATCTCAAACGACCACACTGTTCACGTTGGCTACAGGTCATTTGAAACTCTGACGTTCGTGTGGACTTAATATCACCATCATCATCTCCGAAAGCGACCTCGCCACAGGCATCACCTTCGCTGGTATCAACACCGCTACCATCATCGTCACCATCGTCATCAAGTATGGACTCCACTCAAATTGCGAGCGGATCAGGATTATCTTTATTTTCTTCATTACCATTAATGCAGAGAAAACGGTCCGCTCGAGACATTTATTATGAAAATAAATTGAAGCTCAGAAAGTTGGAAGCCGAGGAGAAACAAAAAGCGAGAAAGAAAGCCATCGAAGACTTGAAAGATATGTTGAAGGAGGAGTTGTAAAGACTAAAAGTTTGAAGCTGGGAGCTGGGACAGCAAAGCGGCTGTCCAGGGTCGTTTCAAAATTTATAATCTTCTACTATTTTGGGACACAAAATCAGGCGCTTTCCAATTTTAGTAAACGTTATAATTTTTATTGTCAAGCTTTAATTGATTATTATGTTTACAATAATGTAGATAAATAGCAATTCTAATTGGATTTATCATTTAACATTTATTCGCCGCTACCGCCAAGTTATATTTGATTGAAATATGTATTCTATTACAAAAATTAATTGGAATGTTTATTTAATTTTGAATATTTATGATTACTCAACCTGCATTAATTTAAAATATTTAAGCTTATTTGAAAAACATTTGTACAATTTTAAACTAAATTCGAAAGTCTAAATTGTCAGGTCGGTAGCTTTCGGCTTTAATTACAAATGTGGTGTAAGAAAGATTACTATAGTTTATCAAGGGTTAAACAATATAACAAGGATATATTTTTGGATTCTAAGCTATGAGCACAATAATTATTTATGATATGTGTTTGCTTATTTAACTATCCTTGGATGCATGAACCGTACGTGCGCAAATTTAGGAGAAGCCCAATATATTTTACGTTAAACTGGTCTAAATTCACTGATGGTTAAATTTTAAAAATAATTGCTGAAAGAAATTAATTTAAAAAAAGGATAAAGTGAAATTTACGTTATATGTCGAGGATACAATGAATTTTTAAGCTATTTTAATTAGTTGTGTCACCATCACGATTCTAAATTTTAAAATTATTACTTTAAATTTTATGTTAATAATTTAAACTTGGAAACGGCTCAAATTGAATTTAATGATTTTTGAAATTATGGTTTTATATCACGGATTAGAATAAATTTTAGCGCTAGCACGGCTCCAAAATGCACTTAATCACTGTTAAATTCACGGTATTAGATATTCAAAATTTTATGATTTTAGTAATAATACTAAACATAATAATAAAATAATAGAAAATATAAGAAATAAAAGAATTAGAGGTCACCGAATCCTTGTCTGTGACTTGAATGTTGATGGTAGTTATACGTTTGTTTCGTTATCGATGTCCTTTGACAGCGTGTGACAACGACTGCGTCAAGCTCTCCAGGAGTTGATCTTGCAGGTAGCGATACTAACACAGAGGGAGTACAGTGAATATTTGAACAGCGTATATCCACTGTATATTCAAGGATTGAGGAAATTAGGGGATATGCTGCTCAGGGACCGGAGATCAGAGTGGCTAGTAGACAAACTACGCACTTAGCCCTGATAGAAGTCCGGACCGTGAGTACAAGGATTTGGGTTAGGTTTTCACTGCACTAATTTCACTGACACTGCACTTTATTAGGCTATGTTTCACTTTACCGGAGCCTTAGCTGCCGGGTCACACATACTTCTTCTAGTTGGTAGTTGATCCTCACTGCAAATTTGATGCGGTATTCTTTCTGATGTCTTCCTTGTAGTAGCTGACCTCATTTGGTCATTCAAACAGGATGATGCTTCGAATTTGGTTGAATTTTTCAACGTCATTGCGGTATCCTTGTGTTTGTTTCAACGACTTGGTTGTGCTGCTTTAGTTAACTTCTTTTCGGCTGCGTTAAATTATACGTTTTGAATTCGACTACTCTACCTTCGAGGTGTTCGCAAACAGCCCAGATTTCTGTCTCTCTTCACCTTTATTAGGCGGCAGCCGGTTGTTACTGACTCTGTAAATGGTGTGGTTAATTGCTCTGTTAGGTTTATAGTTCATCTATTTTCTTTGCTTGTATTGGTGGTTAGCTTCTCGTTCGTTCTTTAAGTTGCACGCCATGTTGAAATTTCACCTATACTGCCTCTGGACATGATCTCGACTTCATGCTCACGCTTGTGTATGTATGCGTGTATTTTATGCTGTGGTGAAAATCTCGCCTGGTGTCTGTTTCTAAGACCGTGGTGTCTGCCGCTCACTTGTGTAGATGTATGCGTTGATCGAAAGGCTACCCACTGGTAAATTTTAGGTTGCATTCCGACTGTTGGTTGGTACTAAAGCAACTTATGTTGTTGCTCACTCTGAGTCTCCTTATGTCTGGTGGGGCCTACCCACTGGTAATATTTGAGTGGTTGATCGTCGTAGCACAATCCCCTCTATTTGTTACCTTGTGTTTCTCCTTTGTACTTCAGGCATGACAGAGATCACCATGCACTCGTACTATCTAGGGTGGCGTATTTTCGTTGCTCACTGGCGCCCCTGTGTGAGTGATGAAATATCGGTTAGCCCATCGGTTACTATTCTTGCTCTAAGTAAATGGTGGGTTCGCTCATCGGTGTCACGCCGAGAAATTGTTGAAATTGCCCACTGTTGTCACTGGTGTCTATGTGTGCGTGCTAAAAATGTTGGTTGGGTGATTTATTTATACCGCTCTGAGTAAATGGTGAATTCGTTAGTGGTCATCGTGCTGAGAATTTGGTGAATTCGCTCACTGTTGCCATTCTGAGTAAGTGGTGTATTCGCTTGACATGGCCGCTCACTGGTGTCCATGTGTGAGTGGTAAAATGGCGGCTGGGCTATTCTCGCTCTGAGTAAATGGTGGATTCGCTCGTTGCCATCGTGCTGAGAATTTGGTGAATTCGCTCACTGTTGCCATTTTGAGTAAATGGTGTGTTCGTTCGCCATGCTTGCTCACTCGTGTCCATGTGTGAGTACCAAAATGGCGGCTGGACTATTCTCGCTCTGAGTTAAAAAGGAATTCGCTCGTTGTCATCGTGCTGAGAATTTGGTGAATTCGCTCGCTGTTGCCATGCTGAGTAATTGGTGTATTCGCTCGCCGTGGTCGCTCACTGGTAAATGGTGTATTTTCTCAACATGGAACCCACATATGTTTTCTGGTGACTGTACCTAACCATCTCTCTGCCCATGTATTTACCTCATCAGTTAGTCTGGCGTGATTTTTCCGCTATATTCTCGCCTGATGCTAAATCTATATGTGAATAAGAGAAATTTATGAGTATCGAGTATATGTATGTGAGGGTGATATTTTCCTGGTTATTTCTAGCGTTAACTTTTGTCGGTTCCTTGTTACATGTTTAACCCTTTTAGGAACCATGGTACTGGATATGATGATTTTTGTACCACGTCCTTATTTTTAGCTTTACTCAATTTCAGGGCTCTGTCAGACCTTGTTTTATGACGATTTATGAATGCAATGTATAATTTCATTCATAAATCATTATGGCTTAATGACCTAGATTTAGCTAGGATATGATTGTTCATGCGGTATTGTATTGGCTATTTTGCCAAAGAAACTCATTTCGTGTCTTAAATGTTGTTATATCCAATGTAAATTCGGCATGCAAAAGAACTATTCTTATATGTCAACAAGTTTTTAAAATAAATAATAATAATAATAATAATAATGCATCCGTGGCGGCCGTAGCCTAGTGGGTAGAGTGCATGGCCCCTAAGCTAAAAAACCGCAGTAGCCCGGGTTCAATTCCAGCTAAGACAGAAAGTTTTTTTCAATTGAATTATTTTTTCTGTTCGGTCGTCACCTCTCTGCAGACAATGGCAAACCTCAGAGACTAAAATATTGTCATGTAAAGCTTCTTGAGAACATAAGCCGTTCGGAGTCGGCATAAAACACGTAGGTCCAGTTCTCGGTCATTTGTGATCAAACATTTAATAATACGCACAACACAATTGATCAATATAAGCTAGGTCAAAGACCTTTCAAGGCCTGAAATGGCCAGTTAATTTATTATTTTTATAATAATAATAATAAACAATTATGGTGTCTAGTTTTGCGGTTTTAGCACCTTTTCCAATTCTGGTTACTGCCTTAACCTAACCCGACCTTATAGCTCGACCTGACCATTATGTTTTAAATAATAAATTGTATTTTGAATTTTCTTTTGGTCTTTATTTTGACCTAGTTTTATTAGCAATAATTGCATTTCCTGCCAATGTTTATTTTAATAGTTTATAACCAATTGATTTTGTTTAAGTCATTTTACGACAATGTTTGTTTCATAAATCCATTTATTATCGGTAACTTATTCCCGGCCTAAGGCCTTAAGTCGTTTGGCGAGAGTGTCCATCAACCCTGGGTGGATGAAATAAGTTTTATCAAGATTTCTTGACATGTCTGGCGGCTTCACACCAACCTGTCCAGACGGTTCAGGTTCTTTGTAACAGGTGTTTTTGGTGGCTAACCTTTCGGTCAGGGTGAAGTTCCAGCAGGTGTTCTCAGGGTCATTATATTTCTGCGCTTGGGTTCTCTGGTATCGAACCGGTTTAATGCTAGAAGAAAATTTACAATGTTTGCATTAAATTATGTTGGTAAAATTTGCGTTACAAATTTTGTCCTTACAAAGTGGCAGAAAGACAGAGAGCTTGAAATGAAAAAAGTGGCATTGCTTGAAAAAATTGCAAACCGCGAATAAGTATTTTTAAATTTTTTAAATGTCCGTCTTTTAATGAACTGAACTGAAGTGAACTTTCTTCGATGGCTTTGTTCCTCGCTTTTTTCCTCCTCAGTTTATGAGGAATTTTTGTCAACTATTTTTAGTATTTCATTGTTCACCATTTACTTATTAGCTTTAAAAAGCATGAATGAACTTGTTTAAGTTTTTTAGTTTATTTATACATGTATATACAATATGCATATATATAAATATCAATTAACATATGTACAGGGTCCGCCATATAATTTTTTTTTTCAACTAGTGCTTATTTCGTGAATGGTAACACTTAGCTCATGTCTGATTTAACAGATAATTAGTTTTATCCTTCCGCTGAACGAATATGGTTGTGTATACGCTTGAACAACGCTGAGAAGTGGGCCTGCGATCGACTTACAGAAGATGCCGATTTTGTCAAAAAAAATCATCTTTTCAGATGAAAAATCATCTTTTCAGATGAATTTTGATATTGGCGGGTATGTAAACAAGCAAAATTGTCGTATTTGGGGCACAGAAAACCCGCACGCATACATTGAAAAGCCGCTGCACCCAAAACGAGTCACTGTTTGGTGCGGATTTTGATCCAGAGGCATAATTGGGTCATTTTTCTTCGAAAATGAGCAAGGAGTGGCCGTTACAGTCAATGGCGATCGTTATCGGGCCATGTTGAACGAATTTTTGTTCACAAAAATTGAAGAGGAGGATATTGGCAACATTTGGTTTCAAAAAGACGGCGCTACGTGCCACACAGCCGAAGCTACACTCGATGTTTTGCGCCCTGTTTTTGAAGATCGCATTATCAGCCGCAGAGCTGATGTCGTTTGGCCACCTCGGAGCTGCGATTTGACACCGTTGGACTATTATTTGTGGGGTGCCCTCAAAGATAAGTGTTACGTCGACAAGCCAGAGACAATTGACGCTTTAAAGGACAATATTCGTGAAGCCATTGGTGAAATACAGCTGCACACAATCGATAATGTGCTTAAAAATTGGACCGATCGTGTAGGCTACTGCATGTCCAGCCGAGGCAGCCATTTGAATAAAATTATTTTTCATTATTAACCGGAAGAATTGTACTTTCAAATAAAAAAAGAAATTTGAGAAAATATCCAGTAGTTTTTTTTTATAGAATTTTCAAAAAAAAAAAAAGTTATTTGGTGGACCCTGTATAAAACAAATAAATCAAACAATATTTTCTTCTCTTAAATAATTAAAAAGTTTTTGCCTCCTATCAAGAGTTGCATCCATGTTTGAATCTTTAAATTCATCTTCAATTGCATTAATGTTTGAGTCGTTTTCTTCGTTCCCATCGCACAAGTCATCAAACGATGTACAAATATTATGAAATACACACTCGCTGACCACGATCTTTGTTATTATTTTCAAATCTGTCTGTTTTGTAAAGTGGAGTAGTCTTCGAAAGCGTCCTTTTAGCAATCCAAAACTATTTTCCACTACCATTCGTGTTGAGGAATGTATTTCATTGAATTTGCGCTGGCTCTCATTTTAGTTTCCAAATTCCTTGAAAGGTGAAACCAGCCATTTCATTGATGGATAAGCCGAATCACCGATTATAAAGTATGCATTTGGAAACATTTCCTCATAATGGCTTTCTGCATCTTGAAATAATTTTGATCTTCTAAACACTCTATAATCATGAAGCGATCCCGGTTCCCCACAAGTTATGTCGATAAACTTTTTGTTCGCATCCACCACAGCTTGAAGCACAATACTATATTTTTCTTTCTATCAATGCAAATTTCCTTCTGATCTTTCGGTGATTTAATGGCGACGTGCGTACAATCGATAGCACCAATTACGACCGGAATACGTTTTTTTCTATGGAACTTATCTACATTTTCATTAAAATATCTTCCTTCTGGCCATTTAATATGTTCATGGCTTATAGATATGAAGAAACGGGTAACTCGTAGCACAGTGGACCACGCCGCAGACGCAGCTACTCCAAACAAATTTGCCAGCTGTCTGAAAGTCTCCGTGTTGCTGACATACCGTACATATAAACTCCTTTTTTTGGTGAAATACGTGTTCTACCACCACCAGATTGGTCAGGAACGTAAAGAGATTGCGAATACTTCACTGAAAATAAGAAATCCAAAAGTTATAACATGCATTCGTTTAATGGCATTTTATCATTACTTATTAAATGCTGCACCGTCTGACGTTGCAGCCTCATGTGCATTTTGAAGTCCATGTCGCTCATTGCATCCAGTGTGCCTTCGAAATTGGAGCACTTTTCATGTTGCTCCACTTCACTGTCAGTATCTTCAGAGGAGCTGGAACTTGCGAATATCGCTTCCACGACTTTATTAACTTCCATCGCTCCATTGCGCTGCACACCCATGTATAAAGATGCAATCTGTCAATGCAAAATATAATTCATAGATTGTATTTCATATTTTAGAATAAATAAAAGTATTTACCAAAGAATCCTCGAAATAACTCATTTTGTTTTGATGTTTCGTATTTTTTTTTATCAAACTAAACATATGCTTATGACAGTTCTTGCCAGTGTTGGTAAGCAACTAAAAGCAAATTTTATCCGAACGCGCCTAATGATAATATTAAATCAAGTTTAATAGCAGGCATATAAGATTTGTATTTATATTTATTTTAGGATAAATTAGTACTGTTAGATACAAAAAGATCTTTAAGAAGTACAACGGTGAAACATTAATTATCAACTTATAGCATATAATAATTATAGACTTAAACAATAAAGAATTTATAGTTTAGAACAAAAGTAAAAATAGAAAGTATATGATCAACTGATGACACTTTTAAAATTAGAAAGATAAATAATTGATTACAAATTTATAATTATTTTTTCAGAGTATTTGTAACATATATACTGCAATGATTAAATGATAAAAAGAAAAAAAAGTTAAATAGTGAAAACTTTAATTAGATTATTTTAGTCGTTTGAGAAATATAACCTAACAGATAGCTTGAATTTGTTCGTACTAGCGATTGATTTAATTTTAACTGGTAGTGAATTTAATAGTTTAATGGCATTGACGAAGAAAAGACTCTTAGATTGCAAACAACTGAATTTAGGTATGATAAGATTCCCAGTACGGTTGGAAACAGAGAAGCACAGTTTTTGAAAAAGGTATAATGGAGTCCTGTAGATAATGAGCTTATGCAGAAAAATGCAATTTCTCGCTTTCAGATAGTTAATTATGCTACAACCCAAAATATTCTTACTGGAAGTTGAGATATGGTCAAACCGGCTCAATCCGCAAACATATCTGCAGTGGAATTCTCAAACGCGTTAACGACACTTGTGTTATCGTTAACTGGCCCTTAACGATACTTACCGTTAACTGGCATTCTCAACATCTTAGCTAGCAATATTTGTCCTTAACTTTGACAGTTCGTTAAAGATATTTGTCGTTAACTTAACAACGACTATTTAGGTGCCGCTAACTTGAACGTTAAAAAAGTTTTATTAGAGAGTGTTTTGTTTAAGCTTTGTTTTTTAAGGAAAACAATATAGAAATCATTATAAAATAAATATGGCGTTTGAATATTTGGGAATGGACGCAGCGTTGTTGCAAGACGAAATTTCTATGCGAGAAAGTGTGTCGGAGTGGGCTCTTTTGCAAAGGGTAGACAGTCCATTTGATTTAGAATCAAAATTTAGAAGTTTGTACCTCTTAACACCCGAGAAAGCTCACAATATAACCTACTCCATTCGAAGTGACTTGAAAGGAAGTACAATCGCAGCTTTATCGGCCGAAAGCCAAGTTAGTATAATAACAAAGGAAATGCCTTAGAAGAAATAATTTACATTAACTCTTTATTACAAGGTACTTGCTACGTTTCGGTTTTATGCAACAGGATGCTGCCAGCGGCCAGATGGCAATCAAAAAAGCATCACGATGAGCCAGTCACCTGTGAGTCGTTCGATCCATCGCGTTACAGATGTACGCTTCCAAGCTACGCAAATCGAGCGAAAAACAGCACGCACGCTATTTCGAACAGCATCTCAGTCTTTCGATGGTGCTATCGGAGCGACTGAGTGTGCCCATGTCGCCATAATGGGACCGCCAAATCATGAAGAGGCATATGTTAACCATCATGGTTACCACTCAGTAAACTTTCAAATGGTGAGTTTAAAATTGTACACACAACTTATTTGAAAGGGTTTTTTTAGATATGGATCCCAATCTCAAGATTTTTAATGTTAATGCAAGATACCCTGAAGCTCGCCATAAAACTTTTATATGGAGTGCTTGTGCTGTTCGCAACGTAATGCAAAGGTTTGATCGGAGTAACCACCAAACATTTTTAATAGGTAAATTTATAAAAAAACTATTAAAATACCAAAAGCAGTTAAAATTACTGGTATTTAAAGATGATAAAATATAAGTTCTGCTTTATTCTAAACTAGTAGTCCCGGGCAGACGTTGTCCTGTCACAGACCGCCTTACTTCCTTAAAAGAATTTTTATGCCAAACGAAAAAACTATTTTATTTATCTGAACTGGATATCGTGGTAGTGCGACCACGCCCGTACATATAAGTGGGCGTACATATAGTGTGACCACACTCATTTTTAGTAAAGCTGCCGACATTAACTATACGAACTATATTACCAATTTTTAGTCTTTAATTTATCACAAAAATACTTCAATAAAATTAACCGTCGCAAAAAAAATTTAGCATAATCTAAGAATTTTAATTTGGAATTATTAAAGCTGTCATTTAGACTGATGTGGTAGTTGAAGTGTTAAAGAAAGAAAAAGTTATAAACATTTACTTCCTTGCAGGTGATTCAGGCCCATTGGAACCTTGGCTCATGACTCCATTAACAAATCAGCCTCAATGGTGAGTCCCATTTCTTGCATGCATCCTGTTTTCCGTGCATTGAGGCAATTTGCCCTCAGCCTAGCCTTTGTTGGCTTCAAAAAAATCCAGAATGATTTGATGCTGTTCGGCAGTTGTCCGGCTGTTTCTTTTTTTATGTTTTCCATTTTTAGTTTTCTTTTATTTTGAAACTTATATCAAAATCTGTTATCTGTTTGAATAAGCTGTCAAAAAAGGAGAGTGCTGCCATATTTTCAATTTCTGTTAACGACGTTTGTAGTTTATATTGTGAATGTTACGTTTTCCCAATTTTGTCGCTAAATACTGTTTTGAGAATACAACATTCGTTACTGCAAACTACAAACGTCTTTAGTTGACCATACCGATTTCGTATAGTTAACTTTTTGAGAATTCCACTACTGGTCGCATCATTTAAGGCAAGAAGTATTTTTTACGCTGAGTGTGAATAGGGTCTTTCAGACTATCGTACATGTGCGATGACTTGGGCATGCTCGACGACATGTACGATCATTCGAAAGCAAATGAGACCTTCGGACCGACATGTCGGACGAAAATCAAAATATTTTGATTTTTCTGCCGGTCGGACCGACATACACGATGTTATGAACGCATGTCGGTCCGACTCGCTGCATTTTTTCATTTCATTAAAAGCGTCAACGGGTGAACAGCAACGAAGCGTAAAAAATATTAGAGAAAATTATTATGAAAAACGTTTGAAACATTTTATAATTGTTTTTAATTAATTAAAATTGATAAACAATTCTCTAAATATGAAAAATGACTGCTAAATCATAAGGTCATCAAAAAATTGTTTAGCCATTACGCCGATGTGTTCTATTTGAGAGGCAGCAATGAAATGAAGTCATCGCACATACACAATTGTTTGTCCCGGTTTATACTCGTCAAGACTTGACGGTCAAGTCTTGCGTTCGGTGGTGCGGGAATCGTAACAAAAGGGAAAGAAAAAAATTGACCGTACCGTCAATTCTTGGGCAATTCGTTTTGTGTTCGTTCGTTGTCCCGCTATTTTCAATTTTATTTCGGCGTCATCAGTACAAACTTGTGAAGGAAAAGGGAGGAGTGAAAGAAACAATTGACCGTCAACTCTTGACGAGTGTAAATTGAATCGTCAAGTTTAAAAGAGAATATGCAAAACTTGAACGTCAAGTCTTGACGAGTATAAACCGGAACTTTGAAAGCTCAACGAAATATTTCCGTTAATTTGTCGTCGTACATGTCAGCGTACAAGTACGTTCGTCTGAAACCCCCTATTCTAAATTACTATATACTAAGGGTTTTCATGCAAATGGGCAATACCCTTATAAATGGTATAAACCTCATAAGTTTATCAGCCTTATAAAGGAACTGTCAAAATTCGTATGAAAAAGCTTTTGCACAAACCAGATAAATTTGCTCTTCGATTTAGGTGAGCAAACGAGGTGGCAAACTTATATGATCAATCAGCTGTTTTCTTTTTTGAAGGAAAAGTTATAATTTGAGCAAAACTAATAAAGATTTAATTCTAAAAATTTCAGAAAACAAGCAAACAATCCGCAAAGCGTCCCCGTTTAAATGGAACGCATCGCTGGCAGATCGCACAGCTGACTTATATGCTGCAAATGCACAATCGACTTTAAGGGCTGTTCATACAACCTGTCTGATAAAAATAACTAATTGCCCAAATTAGAAGCCTGCCACTTTGCATGAAAACCCTTACTAGTTCTGAGTATGTGATATAAGGCACAATAAGTTGTATAACGAGTCTCTTTTTAGTTTCAATTGGTGTAAGCCTGGTGTAAACACACACTTTTGATAATAGCTGCGTTCCTTTTGCCTTAATATAACCACGATAACAAATTTTCTCAAAGGAACGGCAAGCAAAACGACTCGTAGAGGGCACTACCGTTGCAGTCAAAATTAAATTCAAACAAGCAATCATGATACAATAACTATTAGGTGTCATGAGAACGTGTGTCGTTCAAAACTGTTGTGAACTGTTATGGTAGCGATACCTTAGTGCACGATGTTTTTCTCTGAATGTGTTTTACTCTAAACGTTAGAAAAATTGCAAATTATTTAATTTAATTATTAATATTATGCAATTATATAAATAATTTAAGTGCAATTGTTGGCGCCGCTGAATGCGTCCAATGTGTGTGACACACGCGGTTTGTTTTGTTTTCTTTTGTTTAACATTCGATTGTCGCAGCTCGTGAGAAAATAGGTAGCTGTCATGGCTGCCTAATAGTCATTGTATCAAACAAACAAATAATTCATAAAATTAAATGACAGCTCATAAAAATATACAGGTGCGGCACCTGTGATTCAAATTTTTTAAAGGCTATATCACAATTTTATATGGATAGCAAAAATAATCCTATTTGTTATAGGATTATTTTTTTGTTTTTGCTTTGCATGTAAAAAAAAAATAATCCGGATTATTTTGAAGCGAATGGAACGCAGCTAATATTATTGATGTGATCGGAACATGACAGTTTTTAATTGATAAAAAACCCTAGATTTTTAACTTTATTTACCATTCGCAGATTGCAAGTATTTAAAAATCTCTAGGTATCTCTAGGTCGTCAAGTTTTTCCTTAAAGATAGGCAAAACATATAACTTATTTGCATTAAGACAGAGATTATTGTCAGATGCCCACCTACAAATGTCGTCAGCATAAGCGTGCATAATCACATCATTGTACACGGTGAAAATGTCATTAATGAAGACACTGAATAGTAAGGGCCCAAGAATTGATCCTTGTGGCGCACAAGTTACAAAATGTTTCAATTCGGAAAATCTATTTTTAATATGAATCCTTTGTTTTCTACCATCAAGATAGTTGGGTATTAGATCAACAGCAGCATTGTTGAAACCAAAAAGCAGCCTAAGCTTCTGACACAGAATGGAGTGATTGACACAGTCAAAGGCTTTGGAAAAATCTAATAAACAAAGCAGTGTTATATGTCCTGCTCAAATGAAGTACGGATATCATCAACGACTTTAAGCATGGCCGGCGCACAACTATGACCAGCTCTAAAACCAGATTGGCATGGAGATAGAAGGTTAGAGGGACTCACATATTTTTGAAAATGCAGACAGAATGCTTCTAGGTCTAAACCAGGGCTGGGCATTCTAACACAGTCACATTTTATTTGCTCTTGTTAGCATTGGTGCGCTCTCGAATAGCGTACACTGAGCGAAATAGTTGTCACATTTATTCTAGATATGCAAATTTGTATGTGTATGCCTCCACACATACTGTAATATAAGTTTATTTCTTATTTTTAGTCATTGGTATTGTTCACTATTTCTCATATGTCATTATGTCTATGTCAACATATACTATTTACAGAATTTTATTCTAAGTAAATAAATTATATTAGTTTGCTTTCAGTGACAAATTACACATTCTGCTTCGCAAGTAAGGTTCTCTGCAAAACAGAAATTGCATTGCTATTCAGAGTCAAACATTGTTTTTTAGGTGTTTTGTTTTTGTTTTAATATTATTAAATCCTAATATATACGAATCATTAAAATTGTAATCAGAACCTCAAAAAATTATTTATCAAATATCTAATAAATACAAATAATATGAAAAAATAATGCAAAGAATCTTAATTGGCAATGTGTATGAATTAAATTAAACCTTAATAAAATAAAAAATATATGCATAAGAATTATGAATCTACAAACTAAAAAGTTAGTTTTTCAAGAGTGTACATAAAATTTCCGACATAAATCTTCACAGCATCACCGTCAGCGAACGACTGAATTAAATTCTTTCCTGTTGTGGGTTTTATGTACATGTGTAAAGTTATAATCAAGGCTCATTTACAAGGTTGTGGCACTTGAGAGCGAGCTCTGTCGAACTGTCAGAATGGTTGAAAAGAAATGAAGAAAATTAATGCTCAGAACAAAGAAAAGCACAGTGACAGTTCGAGCAAAGGCGGGAAAAAGAGTGCATTTCTCTGAAGTGCCACAACCTTATAAATAAACCTTGGTTATAATAACCTTCTAAACTTATTCCTAGAAGAAGCATTAGTGACTTTTGCAATCGGAATAACAGTCGCAATTTTCCACGATTCAGGAATACATGAACTAGTGAAGCAATGATTAACAATATGTGTCAAAGGTTCAATTATGTAGGGTAAGATTAACTTTATAAAACGTAAGAAAATACCATCATTAGACAGCATTAGCACCAGCAACAGCATTAGATTTAATGTTCATAATCGCTTTAGTGACATCATTTATGTCAACATTAGAAAATGAAAGTTTATCACATTCCTCGAATACACGTACATTACATTGAAATGTATAATTGCCTAATGAATAATTGGAAAGAAAGAAATCATAAAGATTATTAGGGTCAATGTCACACTGATCATTATCTTTGTTGCTGATACCGAGCTTACGTATATTTTTCCAAAGAACTTTGGAAGAAAGTGAACTGTCAGGTTTTCTGTGAAAGTATAATTTCTTGGAGTGTCTTATTATAGAGACAGCTTCATTGCGAGCAAGCTTATACAAATTTCAATTCACATCAGTGTGATGTTTTTCCATTTATTATAAAGTTTATTTCTTTTCTTAATCGCTGCTTTAACGTGTGAGGTATACCATGGACTGGACTTATTCTCAACAGTCACGGCACGAAGAGGCACAAAATTCTCAAAAGCGTATATAACGTGCGATGCAAAAACATTCGACTTCTCATCAACAGTAATACAAAACCATCATTCGTCCCAACAAATTTGAGAAAGAAATCCATACAATAGTGAAAAATCGATGGACTTGTAATTGCGAAAAGATAATGACAAAGAGGACGAATCACAAAATGTGTTAAAGTTTATAGAGCAGAAAAGAAGATCATGGTCTGATATAAAAGATATTTGGTCAAAGAGTAGATAGCAACTAAAGTAGTAAAGTGGGATTTGCAGTAGATAGCAACTCCACCTCACTTTTTACCTATCCTGTCATTTCTATAGAGAGTGTAGTTGGCAATGCTTAAATAACTGTTAGGAATGTCATTATTGAGCCAGGTTTCGAAAACACATATAACATCAACTTTAGAACTTTCCAACACATATTTTTACATAATAAATTTTACCTGGATTTAAACTTCTCGCATTAAAATAAACAACAGATAGGCCGTCTCATTATTTAAACAAAACATCACTTAACCCCTTTCGGTTATCACTGACTTGCAAAATTTTTCGATTCCCAGCAGTAAGGTTTTCGTGGATGTAAACATTATTGTCATGTTCGAGTCCAGCAGCTCTCAAATTTACGGCTGACTTGGTTCGTCGCCAAAAACTTTCAAAAGCTTTGAGAACACAAAGGGTGGGAAAAATTTGACAATAACTATGGAGTTGGGGTGGTGCTGATTCGGTTTGATTCTAAAAATGTCTCTAATGTGTGGCGGCTGAAACTCGATGGAGAGACAAATTCTATTAGAAATGCTCTTAAGGTTTTCTTCAATCGAGTACGGTATTCCAAATAATACGGCATCAGATAAAATATCAGTGGAGGTGATTTGGCTGTTGTTGTTGTTAAGTTGTGCTCGCAATTTTTCAAGCTCATCACAGCGAGAAGTTAACAAGCGCAGCTCATTTTCGAGCGATATAATTTTATTGTCGAAATCGCTGATATCAGTTTTGATTGCACCCACTTCAGAGATAATTTTGTCTTCCAATCTCTCTTCCGAACTTACAATAGCAGCAGAGAGGCTCTTAAAAGAGGTGTCATTAAGAGCAAGAAGACGATCTTCGAGTTGACGAATCTCAGATTTAATGTTATTGCTCAGGCGCTCTTCTTATTCCTGAAGCTGAGCACTCACCGTTCCCTTCGTCCTAGGGGTACCATCGCCTTTGCTGTGAAAGCGGTGAGAGTTTTGTTGTTGTTATTGGTGTGTTACTCGAGGCGTGCCATAGACTTGCAAAGAAATAGAGCAGTGGCTCATAATGGTAGCAGAATAAGACCACACGAAACAGATGATCGCAGAGAAAAGAGCAACCAAAAACCCAGCAGCAGATATGAGTAACCGGTCAGCGGGGAGTGTTAGCACTCACAGAGAATCAGCCCACAACACTTTAGCTAAGAGCAAAACAGCCGCAAGTGATGGCAGCAGCGCGGGCAAAGGAGACAGCGATCACACACATAATAAAGATCAGAGCAGTAGACCAGTAACAAACTTACATTTTAGTCAGCAGAGACCAGACTTGAGTTATATGTTTGTTTATTTTGTTTTGTTTACGCACAAACAGTTGATAGCACAGATGATAGCGGATAACTCGGAATGACTCAATTAGTTTTCAGCTTGAGCTTGTTGACGATTAAGCAAGGTTGCGGAATTGTATGTATTAGTTATTCTATTCGTGCTCTTTTTATTAAATTATACAACGTTAATTGCGGTGCCGTTAATGCATTTCCTTTTTTGAATTTTTCTGATTTCTGTTGCTTAAAATTTTAGTTTAATTTAATCTAACAGCAGTTTATTAAGATTGCTTAATTTTACACAGTGATTTGTATAAAACAACCACGCAATCTCTTGTTCATCACTTCAGGTATAGAATGTATTCAACTTCACCGTGTTAAGCATCGACAAAATACTTTATTGCAGAGCGCACAAAAACACGTCCGTCCATTCCAAGCTCTCAACATTTTTTCGCTTTCATGCAACGTTTTCTCTCTATTATGTTGGCCCCGAGATACATTTTGTAATGAAAAGAATCCAGTTTTCGCAGGAAGCGAATCGGAGGTTACATTAGTCGTAGCTTTTGAGCTGGCTCCACTGCCCGTTATACAAAAGTTAGCTCCATTTGAATTGTATAACATTTCATTTCTGAAGATATGAAATGTTATAGACAAAACGACTGGAAGACAAAACGACTGGAAATATATGCACTCTCCATTCCAGGTGTGTTAACCTTGATCTCTCGCAACACTCAGTTGTTTTAAATATTTCTCATTTTTTCTAGGTGATCATCCTAAAAATTGAAACCGAATGTGTAGTCAATGTCTTGGCATCATCAATGCTTTTACCAAAGAACTGGCACCTTCTGTTAAAAAATATCTCCATTATGAAGTCAACGCCGCTATTTGCTACAGCCAAAATCAGCGCTAATGAAGCAGCGGAAAAAATACTTTTGCGTCAGTACTATGAAACATACGATATACGACGCATGATTACCGAGGAACGGGTGAAAGAAGCAAACAGTAGTACACGCGAAAAGGAAGAAAAAAAGCATTTTCGCAAGCTTGCCAACGCATAAATAACGCCTTCGAACAATTCTCATGTCAGCTGGAAGAATCCTGTTGCCCTGCTTTTCGCACTATGGCCGGACTTTCCTATATGTTTGGCAAGCCGAAGAGCGCATAAAACTTGGGCCTTACTCTGTCATGCGATTCGAAAAGCAAATGCTATTCGAAAACAAAATCACACCATGCAAATACATGAATTAAGATTACTAAATGACAGTAACTTCTACCTCTGCTTGAAAATGCTGTTTTTGTTTACATTTAATTCGAGCTATGTAATTAAAATTTTTTCAAAAAACCATGTAAATACTTGGTATATTTTGTTTCCAAATCGCATTTGCTTTTCGAATCGCACTACAGAATAAGGTCCCTGATTTATGCTTTTCAACTCACTAGCTTGATTAACTTGATTTCACAAAATTTGATAGCAATCTGATCACTTTAAAGAGTGCCGTTAAATGGAGTTTGTATAAAATTTGCACTGTCTGTTTATGTACGTGATATGATAGATGATCCCGAAGATTTGCAAAGTTTGCATAGTTTGCATCTAGAGAAATAGAAATAGTGGAGTAGAATTTTCTTTTTAATGCTCAGTTATTCAAGGATCGATGATTTGCATAATTTTCTAAGCAAAAATAATTTTCTTTTAAGTGTTTATTACTTTGTTTACATTAATTAATAACGTGCGTGATTTCTAGTGATAATTTAGTTTCGCTTTTCAATTGTAGAATATTCCTGGCTGGCATGGAGTTAATGGAGGAGGAAATAAAGCGTCGGCGAAGTCCCAGGTATTGGGTGAGCCCATACCTAAAGGATCGGAATCAGAAGGGGAGGTTCTTTACCGACTTCCAAAATTTGCAAAGTGCAACACAACTGTTTTATGAAAATTTTCACATGTCGCCTGCAATTTTTGACAATTTATATGAGCTATTGCTTCCCCACTTGGCTCCGAAACGGAACACTAGGCCAAAAGATTTTATCCCTGCCAAGGCCAAACTCGCCATTGTTTTAGAGTAAGATTTTTAATATTATTTTTATAGCTTTTACATCACATACTATTTTTAGATATTTGGTATCTGGCGACTTACAACGTCATCTTGCTTCCTGGTATAGAATAAGTAAGCAACACTTCGGCAGAATTATTGACCAAGTTTGTGAAGCGATATGTATAAGTCTTCAAAACGAAATACCTCAATTGAATGAAGGCATGCTTTTGGAAGCCGCTGATGGCTTTCGGGCTCAGTGGAATTTTCCGAGCTGTGTCGGTGCAATCAATGGGAAGCATGTCAGCATTGTAGCTCCTCGAAATTGTGGTAGCATATTGTATAACTACAAGGTGTGTTGAATATAAAAATTAAGTGATAATTGCTGATCTTAATTATATACAACTTTATTTCAGGGATTTCATTCCATGGCGATTGCAATATTTTTAAAAATTCTAAATTTGGAGCCAGTGTTATAAATGACACCTGCCCTTTTCCTCCAGATGCTTATGTGGAACTCCCACATTTCATCGTTGCAGACGACGCCTTCCCATTAAGCAAGTGGATGATTAAACCATTTAATTGTAAACCAATTTTGCCTGAGTAAAGGATTTTCAATTATAGATCAAGTCGTGCAAGACGATGCATTGAGAATGCTTTCGGCATCTTAAGTGCGATATGGATTTGTCTAAAAAAGACATTATTTTGCTGTCCTGATCGAGCACAAAAAATTGTTTCAGCGTGTTGTTTGCTGCACAATTTCTTGATCAATAAAAATCGCGGAAATTATTGCTTAGCAACGTTCTCAGGATATGAAGATTGCGATGGAAACTGGGTGAACGGAGAATGGCAACCTAACGAGCATCGAGAAGGTTGATAGGACCTATCAACCTATCATGGCAGGTCTTCCGATTACGGAAAATATATTCAAAAAACGCTAACTGAATATATAAATTCACCCACTCGGTCTGTTCCTTGACAACATAAAGCAGCTTTTCTTTAGTTCTTAAAAAACTTAAAATAAAACACACACAACATTATATAACTGACATATATTTATTCAAAATATATTTATTTCAAATTAATTTTTAATAATAACTAATATATATTTATTTTTATTTCATAATGTTAACTAGTAATAAATTTAGAAATATAATTTTTAATATATAAAAATAATAAAAACGTTGTAATAATTATGATGATGATTATGATTATGATTGATAACGATGTTGGTAATAATAATAACAATAATAATAATAATAATAATAATAATAATAATAATAATAATAATAATAATAATAATAATAATAATAATAATAATAATAATAATAATAATAATAATAATAATAATAATAATAATAATAATAATAATAATAATAATAATAATAATAATAATAATAATAATAATAATAATAATAATAATAATAATAATAATAATAATAATAATAATAATAATAATAATAATAATAATAATAATAATAATAATAATAATAATAATAATAATAATAATAATAATAATAATAATAATAATAATAATAATAATAATAATAATAATAATAATAATAATAATAATAATAATAATAATAATAATAATAATAATAATAATAATAATAATAATAATAATAATAATAATAATAATAATAATAATAATAATAATAATAATAATAATAATAATAATAATAATAATAATAATAATAATAATAATAATAATAATAATAATAATAATAATAATAATAATAATAATAATAATAATAATAACAATAATAATAATAATAATAATAATAATAATAATAATAATAATAATAATAATAATAATAATAATAATAATAATAATAATAATAATAATAATAATGAT
>OY986439.1:139383938-139564823 GCA_963920525.1 Dichetophora obliterata
AATAATAATAATAATAATAATAATAATAATAATAATAATAATAATAATAATAATAATAATAATAATAATAATAATAATAATAATAATAATAATAATAATAATAATAATAATAATAATAATAATAATAATAATAATAATAATAATAATAATAATAATAATAATAATAATAATAATAATAATAATAATAATAATAATAATAATAATAATAATAATAATAATAATAATAATAATAATAATAATAATAATAATAATAATAATAATAATAATAATAATAATAATAATAATAATAATAATAATAATAATAATAATAATAATAATAATAATAATAATAATAATAATAATAATAATAATAATAATAATAATAATAATAATAATAATAATAATAATAATAATAATAATAATAATAATAATAATAATAATAATAATAATAATAATAATAATAATAATAATAATAATAATAATAATAATAATAATAATAATAATAATAATAATAATAATAATAATAATAATAATAATAATAATAATAATAATAATAATAATAATAATAATAATAATAATAATAATAATAATAATAATAATAATAATAATAATAATAATAATAATAATAATAATAATAATAATAATAATAATAATAATAATAATAATAATAATAATAATAATAATAATAATATAATAATAATAATAATAATAATAATAATAATAATAATAATAATAATAATAATAATAATAATAATAATAATAATAATAATAATAATAATAATAATAATAATAATAATAATAATAATAATAATAATAATAATAATAATAATAATAATAATAATAATAATAATAATAATAATAATAATAATAATAATAATAATAATAATAATAATAATAATAATAATAATAATAATAATAATAATAATAATAATAATAATAATAATAATAATAATAATAATAATAATAATAATAATAATAATAATAATAATAATAATAATAATAATAATAATAATAATAATAATAATAATAATAATAATAATAATAATAATAATAATAATAATAATAATAATAATAATAATAATAATAATAATAATAATAATAATAATAATAATCATGATAATAATAATAATAATAATAATAATAATAATAATAATGATAATAACGATAATAATAATATAATTTGTTCGAGTTGCTAGATGATGTGCTATAGTTTTTATAGTTTATTGTGCGAATTAAGTATAAATAAATATTTAATGCTATTAATTGTGCCGTGTTGTGTTGACAAAAATTATTGCAGCTGTCTTCGACGATTTGCCAAGTTCGTTATTGAATGTTTTGGCTCTTTTATCAGACGTGCGCTGGAAGGTGCCACCGACATGCCGCTTTGGCCAGCGTGCAAATAGTCTTGCATTGACATCGTCTGCTTCAAAAACATATCAAGAACATATCCCCACTTTAATCTCACTAAAAATCTTATAAACTTGCAGAAAGACGCGAATTTAATAAAATTTGTTTTCATTGCAACCATCAGCTGTATTTGACAAGAGCGAGGGAACATAATTTTCCCCGAGAGAGAAGTGTCAAACTCACTTACGCCTCTATTTCTTACACCATGGTTGCTGTAGCATACACGAGAGAGAAGAGAGTGACTTAGCACACTTCAACAGAGCTGTGTGGCATTTTTGTTGTTGCTTTTTCTTAATTACTCTCTCGAACTGATAACTTGAACAGAATGAAGTAATTTCATTCAATGAACCCAGTGGTAAATAGACACATGACGTAACCAATTATTTCTTTTATACCTACAATTTAGCTGCGAGACCTCCAACGCCTGTAGAGTTAATAATTGAGTTTTTGAAAATCTTCACTGTAACGAAACCCTTACTCATGACACGACATAAACAAATGAAGAGAATTGCCATATTTATGACAGGCTGTTAAACGACAACATTGTTTCTTCGTTCTTTATCTCTTTCATACCTGACGCTAAGTCACTGAGAATGTTTTATGATTTTTGAAGTAAATGCTGTAGCATACACGAGAGAGAAGAGAGTGACTTAGCACACTTCAACAGAGCTGCGTGGCATTTTTGTTGTTGCTTTTTCTTAACTACTCTCTCGAACTGATAACTTGAACAGAATGAAGTAATTTCATTCAATGAACCCAGTGGTAAATAGACACATGACGTAACCAATTATTTCTTTTATACCTACAATTTAGCTGCGAGACCTCCAACGCCTGTAGAGTTAATAATTGAGTTTTTGAAATTCTTCACTTTAACGAAACCCTTACTCATGACACGACATAAACAAATGAAGAGAATTGCCATATTTATGACAGGCTGTTAAACGACAACATTGTTTCTTCGTTCTTTATCTCTTTCATACCTGACGCTAAGTCACTGAGAATGTTTTATGATTTTTGAAGTAAATGGACTTTATATGATCTAAAAATATATTCAAATCCGAAACTTTGATATTTTCATGTCTTTCAAGAATTTTCAAGAACCAAAAGTTTGAACTAAAATAATTTTTTTTTGCACCAAATGACCTCAAATCAGATTTTAAAATATATTGTTTTATTTGTGAAAATGTATCCACTTCACTAAAATTGCGCTATTGGTATTTTAGCAAGTGAAAAAACAACTAACGTCCGCTGCTCATTTTTTAAAAATATAAGTTAAAAAATTATAAAATAAGTGCGAGACTTGCGTGAAAATTTTAGAAACGGCAAAATGAACAGCGAAACAATTTGAGAAGCAAACATAAACAATAATCAGCGCAATCGATACATGAACATTTGTTTTACATTCTGATTTTGACAACAGCGAGTACAGAGTACGTAAAATGAGCTGTGGATATGTATAAGCCAAAAGTATTTATCAATGTAATGTTTTTTAACTTTGATAAATGTTTTTTAATAAAAATTTAAAAAAAAAACAAAAGCAGATCGATTTTGATATGGTCGAACTTCAACCACAGGCGATACTACATAGTACAAATAAATATGCCTTGGAAGACAAGTTCACTGTATTGTAGTACTGGTTTGTAGTGAATGACGATTTTGATGATTTTGACGATTTTAATGGTGTGAAAATGACGATTACATTAAATTCTATTGAATATGCCAGAGTCCGATGTTCGAAAAAAAATTTTCGAAAATTAAATTTACTTTACCCTCCCAAATATGTTAGTAATTTTGAAAGGATTATGATATCTGTTTCTAATTAGGAATTAAAAACTAATAAAATCGGACACGCTTTCTAAGATTCATGCATTACTTTAATTATAGCATAAATCGTTGTTACGACAACCATACCAAAAAGTTTTTATTTCAATTTGAAAAAATTCAGCCTTACAAGTATAATACTTGCATATGCCGTTTTCTTGCTGAAAGAGTTTTCCTGAAAGGGGTCCACTATATAACACGTCACAATATAACATGTTTGTCTTGAAACATGTCACAAGAAATATTTTTTTAATAATTTATTCAATATCTGGTGATTTTAATTTTCTTGCAGTTTAAATGCTTTATTTATCTTAAAAGATGGTAGCACTGTGTTGATAATACAAGTAATTCGATTCGAGCTTTTTTATATATGTGTTATTAAAACAAAGTAAACACTTTATATATAAGCATTATTGCAATGTTGCGCACGAAAGTAAACTTTACTGCCTGACCAAAGAATAACGCTATGAATTGGCCCAGAATTCAGATTTTAGCGTAATTTTCAAATCAGTACTCTTTTAACATCGATTCTAGTCCTCTTTGTAGTAAATGTTTAACGAAATCTATTAATCAAATCAGTTAATGGCCCTGAAATAAGATTTAGAAAAATAATTATATAATGAAATTTAAAAAAAAAAATCATAAAATGTAAGAAAAACCCGAATAGTCTAAAAAAAGTGTGACATGGCCAGAGAGACCTAAAATGAGGCTAAAACGCGTATTATATGAATGACCTCTACTACTCCAAATTATTGAAATGTTTTTAAACATTTATATCTGTTATTTGAGTAGTTAGTAAGATAACGTACTGTTATATCAAGAACTAGCTGAACCCGGTGTGCTTCGCTACCCTCCTCGTATAAAATAAAATTAAAAGTATTTATATATTTACAAAAATGTATTTATTTAATTTAATTATTGCAATGCTTCGCCTCTTTTTTTGTTGTAAACCAATTAGAATTCAGCACTGAATCGCATGTAATTTGCTTCATGCTCCCCCTTTTTATTTTTAGACCAATCAAAAAGCAGCAATTACACAATTAGCTGTTTCGCAGTCAGTTGTGGGAGAATGAGAATGGGGTTACCCCACTCTCTATTTTAATTAACACATATTATAAAATCAGCTGTTTTGAAGACAGTGGTAGAAGAAAGAGAATGGGGCTACCCCACTATTTTAATTAATATGTATTTTAAATTTGTGGTAAAGCCGTTAATAAACGTAGTAAAAAAGTACGTGCAGAAGTGTGCATGGTCGAAAAATATTATCATGTAATAAGTATTCCTGAGTCAAAGCTGAACGCTGTGAAAATTTAAGATCGGTTATCAGGTTCAGTCTCCAATATATTGCAAACAAAGGGGCGTGCTCCGCCCACTTTTCTTTTGGTACGTATTTCTATTCATGCCAATACCATATAAAGCAAATACTGCCGCCGTTGGTCAAAAAATGCCCAAGATATGACGGTTTTAAATTTTGGGTTATATGGGCGAGGCCACGCCCCTTCGTCCACTCACAATTTTATATAGTCAAGAATTTATTATTTCGCAAGAATATCCTATTGTGAAAATTTAATGACGATCGGTACAGTAGTTAAGACTATATTGCGATTTTTAATTTTCCTAAAAAGGGGCGTGGTCTCACCCACTTTTCTCCTGGTACGTTTTCCTAATTATGCCAATACCATATGTACCAAATAGCAACGTAGGTCAAAAAATGCCCAAAATATGGCGATTTAAATTTTTGGGTTATATGGGCAGTGCCACGCCCCTTTGTCCAATAAAAACTTCATATAGCCTATTATTCTTTCCAGAGTCATAGTAAAATGCTGTGAAAGTTTCAGGAAGATCGGTCCAAGGGTTTGGCCTCCTATAAAGCACAAACAAACAAACAAACAGACAGACAGACATTCATTTTTATATATATAGATTGAAAGCGGTTTAATTATAATTAAAGTAAAATGGGGCGAAAAAGGGGGATTTGGTAATAAAAAAATCTATGGCTACCTTACCTGTAGATAAAAAGTATATAAAACTTTAGGTAAATATATATTACAAAAAAAGTTAGTGGTATAAGTAAGTATCTGAATTAAAAAAGGGGGCGGTGAAGTGGGCGTGGTTCATAGTAATATGGCGACGTTAACAGTATTAAGAGCAATATACTACCAAATAAAAAATAATCCGTTGGAAGGAACAAATTTGTACAGAGAACAAAAAGTTTAAAACTTAAATTTGGCGTGAAAAGGGGCGTGAAAGGAGGCGTGGCGTAAGAAATGTTTATTTCTACCTCGCTTGGAGTATAATGTGTATACAATTTGAAGTAAATCTGTTAAAAACTATATGGGAGCAATTACATAATTTTAAAAAAGTGGGCGTAAAAGTGGGCGTGGTCGAAAAAAGTACCCTATTAATCATGCCAGAGTCCCAGTTAAATGCTGTGAAAATTTCAGGAAGATCGGTCCAGATGTTTGGTCTCCTATAAGGTACAAACAAACAAATAAACAAACACACATTCCATTTTTTATATATAGATTAAAAATAAATTTTTTACGTATTGCGAGCAAAGCCACAGAGGTTTGCTCACAAAAAATAGTAAACATGTGCTTCTTCTTCCAATTCTTAAAGTGAACTCACCGTCAAAGCTAAACTATCTTTTCGGTTTTTATTCGATTCTCTTTGATGTTACAAGCTTACCCAAAAAGTCCATATAGCCGTTCATTGCCTAAGAAGTGTATACACTACAGTGTTAGCCGTTGTTGTGTTCTAATGCGTACTTGGGTTTTTTCTATAATACTGTGCTTTTTTCTAAGTAGCTTAGGGGAATTTTATATTACATTTCTAAAAGCGACGTGTTGCCGTTAAAAACCCACATAAACCAGATAACTTGCAATTTCATCATAAATTTGCCCCTTCTCTTCAGTGATTTGGGTCGCTCATTACTCTCTAGCATTCTATAGAAATATGGATATAATAAACCTTGAAAAATGTTTTTCTTTCATAAGCTATTAAAAACCTTACTACAATATATAATATTCTGTTACGAGTTCCGCACCACCTAATATAATAATTTGATTTATTATTATTAGTAAGACTTAGTCTGTTTTTTGTGAAATACACGAGCCTGACTGACATAAAATTAATAAAAAAATTACAATTAAATACAAGTGCAAAATAATGAACATTGTATTGTACGCTATTTGTTTATTAGGCATGTTAAAAAGCCGACGTGATTGCATAGCGTGTTTATATTCTGAAAAAAAATTTCACCTCAACACCTTCTAACGCAGATAATTTATTCTTTTATAGCAAATTAAGTTACCAACATAAGAAGCATTAAAAAAAATGAAATCAACCTGCAATAAAAAAGATTTTAAAATCAAGTTGTTGCGATTGCTTGTAGCTTATGCTACGTCAACGACAACAAAAACTCTTGAATATTTTCTTTTTGACGAACATAACTTGAGCTTACTTCCAAGTCAATAATTGTTGTCTGGTTGGGGCACTTAACAGTTCTGTTTGAGCCTTTGACTAAAGTATATTCGCCCGTGAACTTGAAATGTGATTCACCTATCCGCAAATTAACTGTAAACGATTAGAAAAAAAATTAAACAACATATAGAAAAAATAAGTTCCACTTTTAAATTGATTAACTAAAAGAGTACATTGCTTTTATTTTTTAAAAAGTGCTTTCACAACAAATACGTACTGTGTGAAGTGTAGAGAAAAACTAAGTAATGGAAGTTCAAACATTGCCAACAACAATAAATGTAAATAAAGTATTCAAAATATTTTTATATATATACTATTTGAGTTATTTTCTAATTGACGCTTTAGTCATGTATATCATTACAAAAATATTAGACTTTTTCTATTCAAAATCATTTGCTTTTAAAATAATTCTTGAAAGACTATTGCCTTTTTATAGAGTTAATATAAATAACAATGTTATCGTATTGCCTTAAATAAATAGTAATAGGTGACAAATTGAACATAAATGTCCTCTAAAAAAATATTCTAGGAATAAGTTTTTTTAATTTTTTTTTATAAAAATAATTTTTCGAAAATATTTACACAACTCAAAAATGGATCGTCCTATGTGGTTACCAAAAATCTCAAAAAATTTTAAATTAATTTTTACTAAAAATCTAAGTTATGAAACAGTTTTTCCGAAAAAATAATTTTTTTTTCAGCAAAACTTTGTTTTAATTTTTTGGAAAAGATCAACAATAAAGCATTGAAATCATCAAAAATGGTAAGTTCAGCCCCTTGATTGTAAAGATAAATAATTTTCAAATAAAATCACATATTGTTAATGAAAATCGATGGATAAATTTTGATTCAATCCACAATTTACTGAAGGTACACCATTTTGACTAACACTAAAATTTTTTATCTGTTAAATATTTTTTTAAATTGAGGTTCTAAACTTAACATTTTGGGTAATTTTAAATTTGTTATAAATTTTATTCTATAAAATTAGAAAACTTTGCTAAAAAATTATTTTTTCGTATCTCTATTTCAGTTTGCTCCGAAAAAACAATCAATTTTAAAAACTGCGTCATAACATTATTTGTTAGAAATCTTATTTTATTTTTAAGCTTAATACATACATCTAATGGCCAAATTGGACAATCCGTTCTTAAGTTGCTATCAAAAATGTCCGAGAACCTTTTTAAAAATCAATTTTTAAAGAAAAATTTATCAATTTAGTTTAAACATTTATTTAGTTTTGTAAATAGAAGACTATAATACATCAGAAATTTATAGTGGCTTAACTTGAGTATTGTTTAATGCCAGCAATAAATGAAAATTTTTTGAAAATCGAAATTTGTAAACATAGATAAATTACTACATGAATTTAATTGCGAGCTTTAGATCAAGTGAGTTTTTAAGAAGGCAACAACAGCAACAACAACAACTCTGTATATCACTTCAATCACTGTCAATCTTAGCTGGCTAGACAGTCTGTTTCGGAAATAGCTACATTTCCTCTTCAGTAGTCTTTGAATGATTAAGCTGTGATCAACCCACTGTTAAATCCGTATTTGATTTCACATGTTTGAACAAATTCGTAAGAATTTTAAGTTCAAATCAGTCAAATAAAGATAATAAGAATTTTACGTTCAAATAGATAAATTACTTCGGAAACATCTTGAAAATATGTTGTTAAAATTTGAAAGCGACATTAGAAGCCGTTTGAAAGTAGAAAGTTTTGAAATTTTGAAAGCTGTAGCCGGTTTTCATCAAGCCCAGTGCTGGACTTAGGCCTAGGCCCGTGAGGCCCGGACCTAGGGCGGCAACATTTTAGGGGCGGCAAAATTTTTGTGGGCTGAAAAGTTTTTAGGAAAAAAAAAATGTTAGAAACGGAATCTATTTGGTTGCAGCCGAATTAACAGGGCGGCAAAATATTTTCGTGGCTAATTTATAAAGAAACTCAATATAAATCAATAAACTAGTTTGACGAATTTTGTAAATTTTTGGACGGCCAAATGTTGAGTGACAAATGTTTAAGAAAAACTAACAAGCAAAAACTTCGCTTACAGGCAATGAATAAAATGTTGCAGAACACTCGTGCAATCGATTACGTTTTTGGTTACAGAAAGTATTACTTTAAGATAGGCATGCCACTGGCGGTAATTTAAAAAAAATCAATGAATAACGTGATGCAATTAATGCATTTTTGGTCTTTCTGACTTAATATAAGATATTCTTGAATAAAAAAATTGGGTAATGAATTGAAACATTTTTTAAATGTTTTGTTGAAAAAACTTCGCTTACAGGCAATGAATAAAATGTTGCAGAACACTCGTGCAATCGATTACGTTTTTGGTTACAGAAAGTATTACTTTAAGATAGGCATGCCACTGGCGGTAATTTAAAAAAAATCAATGAATAACGTGATGCAATTAATGCATTTTTGGTCTTTCTGACTTAATATAAGATATTCTTGAATAAAAAAATTGGGTAATGAATTGAAACATTTTTTAAATGTTTTGTTGAGTGTATTTAAAGGGCTAATTTATTATGATGGCAGAAAAATCTAAAAGACGACAGACAATATTGTATCTAAAATGCAACTTTAAGTTTTGTGTTCGAAAATTTTTTGTTCATTTAAAAAGTTTTCTTCAAATATTATTGCAAGAAGATAAACAAAATACAAGTTCTGCACCAAAAATAAATACTATTTTTAATTTACGTGTTCTTTGTGATGTATATCGAAATGAAGAAATATTACTGTGAATTTATTTAAGTATTCCTGACAACTTTCTATACAACTTTCGAAGAGGACTGCATGGTTTTATGGAAATGCAAATTAGACTGACTTAAATAATTTTTATAACAACTTCAATTGGAAATTATGTTTTGCTGATATAAAAGAGAATGCCGCACTGTCATGGTACAAGAAATATTTTATGGGGTATGCGGTCTTTAATTGCCAATAAGATGAGAAACATTAAACCAAAAGATCACTTATGATTTAATGATACTTTAAGGATTGCAGTCATGTCTAATAAGGGAAGCCATTCAGAATTAGTATTCCCATATGAATACTAATAACAAAAGACTTCCCACCGAAGTGAGCAAAAATTTTTGGACATTTGTTAAAATATTAAAGAATCAGACCGTCCGTTTGTTTGCGGACATCCGTTTGTTTGCGGACTTTATTTGTCATTTATACTCATTCAAAAAATGCTCAAGCTTTATGAAGATTGAGAGGAGGAGGGGGAAAACTGTTCAGAAAAACTCAAATTTTCTACATAAAAACGAATTAAAAATATTTACGGGTAACAATCATGCCTTATTTAAAATTGAAACAGATCTAGTACATAAGCTATGCTATGAGAACGTAATAAATGATTTAGCACGAGCATAAAATTAAACTATTTATTTTTATTATGTTTTATAAATCTCTATGTAATGTGTGTAAAAAATTAAACATACAATTTTTATAGTTTTGTTCTATTGTAAAAAAAAATGTAATATGTTAGAGACGGCGCTAATGTCGAGCCTAGGGCGGCAAAATGCATAAATCCGCCACTGATCAAGCTTACAACTTTGAACATGTTTTTCTTAAAACTGTATTTTAATAAATGGCGCGCATCATAACTCAAACAAATTTTAACCAATCAATTCGAAATTTTACACCCATAGGCCCATAATCATAGTCAAAACAAAAGTCGACTCTAAATTTAGTATAAGCATTTTTGACAGTTTTTCAATATAATATGTTGTCGAAAAGCTTGCACTAAATTTAGAGTCGACTTTTGTTTTGACTATTATTATGGGCCATACACTTTGTAATATACTTATTATAAAATTTCATATTCTCTTTGATTTTAACACCATTTAAAAAATTTTTTTTTTCGAAAATAGGCCGCTGACATATTCCAGAGAATGTAACGTAGATATAAAAAAATGTTTGCTTTGTTCCATATGAATAACGTCGACGCTAGGATGAATGCCAATCCTGAGATCTGTCTTAACACTTATCTTATAAACACTTGTATACACTTTTTTGAGTCATCACTTTTTTTGTATTCTTAAAAATTCCTCAATATACCTTCAAACTTTGAAATGAATCGCTTAAATAGTTTACTCTTGAGAAATGTTTATTTTTGAACCTTGATTTCATGTATTGCTGGCCTTAAGTATTTTTTAAAACATGATTGTAGAAACCAACGCACGAATTTGAGTATATAAATTTCTGTTAAAACCATTTCCCAACAAATAACATCTTTGTAATGAACTATTTTTTCTATTAATAGTATATAAAACAAAAATTGTATTCACAAAATTTAACTAAAAATTATGTTTTAAACAATTTAAAACAGTTTTTTGGAGTTTATTAAATAAAAAAATTAACAGCATAAAATTTGTAAAAATTGATAACAATTTATTAAAAAAACTTTTTAAGGAATTATCTTCGATTTGGCCTGAAGTAGAAATAACCTGTTTTAGGAATAGGTGTGATTTTCTTTAAATTTTTTCAAAATTTAAGTTCAGTACACATATTAAGGCCCGGTTTTACAATCAATACTTAAGTTTAACTTAAGTTTTTCTTAAGTTAATTAGTTTTTGCTGATTAGTTTAATTATTTTGCAAAATATAATCAGTTGTTGACTGTCGATGACTTAAGTATAGCTTAAGTCACGCATTTTGCATACTTAAGTTGAACTTAAGTTGAACTTAAGTATGGCTGATGAAACGCATTTTCAGAGCTTATACTTAAGTACAACTTAAGTATTGATTGTGAAACCGGGCCTAAGTATACGAGTTTATATGTTAATATCAGTTTTTACTATTTTGATGCCGTAACTTTGTGTTTAAGGTAGGTGGAATTTACGAACGATGGCGTTTATAATCTACTAGCTGAACCCGGTGTGCTTCGCTACTCTCCTCGTTATAAAATAAAATTAAAAGTATTTATATATTTTTCACGCCATCGAATTTTCGAAATAAGTCCACCCCAGCGCCACCTACCGTGTCCATTTATACACAAATTATTTTCTTATGATCAAACAAACATACATTCTGAATTTCAGTTAAATTGGTCCATAAATTCAAATTTTCGATATAAGTCCACCCCAGCGCCACCTATCGGGTCCAAACATAGCCTATGTTACCCACCGTACCAAGATGAACATTACCTGAAAATTTCATCAAAATCGGCCCAGCCGTTTTGGAGTCCATACATTACATACATACACACATCCTATTTTATACAATATATATAGATATATAGATTACAATTAAAATATTCCCACACTTGCTTATTTTCGTGGTATATTCGAAACTTTAAAAGTTTTAGTATTTTGATGGCGTAATTTTTTATTAGGGTTTGGCTCGGTTTTTTACCAACTTTTCCAAACTTCAAACACAGAGTACATTTTAAGTATTATAGTTTATATGTAAAACATAATTAAAAAAAGTAAATTTTTCATACAACTATGAATATGTAATTTTTCATTTATAAACTTCAAACACAGAGTACATTTTAAGTATTATAGTTTAAAACTTCATTTATTTCAATATTAATTGGTGTTCGATTGTTTGTCGAAATGCACCATAGAAATGAAACGAGTTTTTGCTTCGCTAGAAGCATTTCGACAAACAATCGAACACCAATGAATATTGAAATAAATGAAGAAGCAACTAGAACAGATGGCAACCCTTGATAGAGTTGATGGCGGTGATCTATAAGTGGCCTACTGCTTTGAAATGTCATATGATTAGCAGCCATATAATTCATAAGAATGAATTCCAGAATCTGCACATTCATATGCTAGTTTAAACAGTGAGTTGATCACAGCTTAATCACTCAAAGACTACTGAAGAGGAATATGTAGCGATTTCCGAAACAGACTGTCTAGTCAGCTAAGTGATTGACTCTATACAGAGTTGTTGTTGTTGTTGTTGTTGTTGTTGTTGTTGCCTTCTTGAAAACTTACTTGATCTAAAGCTCACAATCTTAATTCATGTAATTATTAAATAGATCATAAAAACTAATTAACTATTCCAAAATATGTTTGCGGTAAAATAATAAAATTTTTTACTACAAACATGTCATATATGTCAGAAATGTTTTTTTCAAAAATGTTACCTTTTTGCGAAGCGCACACTTTTGTTGCATTGTACACATGAATAGCAATGACTGAGCGCAACACACGCAGAAAAATTACATTTTCGACTTTGATTGTAGCAAACATATTTTTATTTACCGTAAATATATTTCGCAATTCTGACCATATTTTGTTTATCATACATATTGTTATTTTTGTGACAAGCATTTCAATGTTTGTTTACAATTCCAGGTAATCATATGTTGATTGATGTGACAAAAAAATATTTTTGCGGAAAAAAAATGAGGCCACAATGTTAAAATGTTATGCTTCTGAAATTAATACCAAGCTCTTTAGTCAGGCTTTATATCAGTGGCTTTAGTCAGGCTTTATATCAGTGGCTTTAGTCAGGCGACGTTTGGTGGTGGCCGTAGCCTACTGGTAGTGTGCTTGGCTCGTAAGCAGTGTTACCATATGGGCAGATAAAACTTGTTTTGCCAGTTTTTTGAGAGGGTAGACAGTTTTTCAGTTTTTGCAAAAAAAAAATAAAGTTTTTTTTTTATTTTACCCAGTTTTTTAAGTTTTTAGCACTAAAACAATGCTTACTAGTTTTATGATTAAAATACAATAAATAAAGTAAATTGTATGTTACTACAAAAATATAAGTAACATTTGAAGCTGCTACTTCTACTTTTCACTCCCTTTCAAAAATTTATTTGTGTGGTAACGCTGTTGCTATTATTGTTGCTTTCGTAGTTTCTGTTCTCTTATCTCAATTTCCACTCGTCAAGTCTTGACGATCAATATATCTGTGGAGTTTTGACAAAACAACTTAAGTCTATCTGAAATTCATCGACAAAACAACTAAACTCTATATGAATTTCATATCAACTTAATGGATTTTGTCTATGAATTTCGGATAGACTTAAGTTGTTTTGTCAAAACTACACAGATATGTATATGAATATATATGCTTTGAAACTACAAAGAAATTTATGTAAATGATTCTGTTTTTAAGAAATCCTAAAAACATGTATTTATGAGTCGAGGTATATTCGGCTTTAAGGTCTACGCATAAATTATATAAAGCAGATAAAATGGATTTAGAACATTGTTTAAAATTTTATATTAAGCTATGCAATTGCTTACTACAAAAGTTTGATTTTGAACATAATTTTCTAAAATGTGTCGAACTTTAGCACCTACGAATATTTTAACCCTATATCGCGCCGTGTTGCAGAACTGCAACATTTAGGAATTGCTCTAGAAAAATAACTCAAAGAGAAAGAATTAAGTCGGAATTCTTATAAACGACTCATAAGCACTCTAAATAACTCTAGCTTTCCAATTAGAGAGTAAATCAATCAACAGTTATTTTTAATTTTTATTTGCAACAGCGTGATTTTGAATTTGGCAGCAGTTTTTATGTATCGTAAATTTTTTTGGCTTTGTTTCCCAAGACTGCCTGTAGGCGGGGTAAGTATTTGACGCTATAAGTCCAAATTCTCTAAGAATATAAAATTTTTCCAGAACAAACATTTCATTTTGAGGCGAAACCAATACAAAAATAATTTTTTTTTTTGAAAAAAAAATTTGGGAACTAGAGGGTTAAGCAATATTTTTGTATTTGTATTTGTATTTATTATTTGATATACCAGTGCTACAAGGTACGAACCTTATGATTAATGCACTGGCATCATAGATTTTCTTGTATTTTGTATTATAACAATAAATTAAGTGGTAACAATAAAATTAATTATAATTATAATAATATTATTAATATTCAAAGTATAGATAATATAGAAACAGTTCCACTTCCAGTGAGTTTATGACAATACAGGTAAGTTGATTTTATTTTAACATTACAAAATTAATAATAAATTTTAATATATGTTTTTTTTTAAAGAAAGAAAATGTGAATTTTACGAGAGAATAAAAATTATTGCAACGATGAAAGATGAGAATATAACATTTTTTTGAATTGCACTGCGTTTTGAATTGATTTAACAAAAGATGGTAACGAGTTTCAAAGACAAATTGCTAATATATAAAATTGCCTTTCAGATGTCAAACAGAAGTGACGCGATTGGAACGAGAAGCGGTAATACGGTTGTGCAAGTAAGCTGGCTCACCAGTGTATAACACCTTATGCAGCAATATTAAAGTACGGAATCTAAGAATGTTTTCAAAGGTCATGTTGCAGATGCGTATTGCATAATGGGGCACATGATCAGTATGTTTTAATCCATAAACATATCTAGCAATGTTGTTAAAAGCAACATTTAGTTTTTGTTTACTAACAGAATCACAATTCGCATAAATTTCGCAAGCATAAAGAAGCGTAGGGAGGATGTAAGCTTTAGCTATAAGCAGTCTTATATTGAGTGGTGTGAAATTTTGTGAAACCCACAGTACTCTAAGCATTCCATAAAGCTTGCCTATTGCAGTGCCAATGTGTGTGTTCCAAGTCAAAGTCCTATTAAAGATAACTCCAAGATTTTTCGCTGAATTAACGAAGTCAATTTGTGGAGTTGTTCAAGATAAATTTAGGAAATTCCGAGACATCGACTAGTTTTTTAGAGATGACTATACACTTAGACTTTTTTGGGTTAAGACACAAGCCATTTTGGCCTGCCCAAGTTGTTATGCGTGCTAAATCGTTGTTGATAGCAGAAATACAATTAGAAATGCAGTCTAGTTTACAGCTTAAATACAATTGGACGTCGTCAGCGTACATATGAACTTTGAAATTTTGAAGAACCATGGGTAAGTCATTAGCATACATGGAAAACAGGAGAGGCCCAAGAACAGAGCCCTGAGGTACTCCCCTGTTAACCTTCAAGAATTCTGATATCGTGTTATTGACAAATACTGCTTGGGATCTATTAGGAAGATATGACTTGAACTGGTTTGCTGCTGTATGAAAAAAGCTAAACATGTTGATAAATTTCGAATAAAGGATGGTCAATTAATTCGAAGGTCATGACCATCACGCCTTCGAAGGTCAACACCATAACACGAAGGTCAACTGTATCGAAGGCCTTAGAATGATTAAGGAGAATTAAAAAGCTAAGTTTTCTATCATAACGCAGCTCCTCTTTGCCCTAAAACCTGACTACCGGTCGGTTAGCAGCTTATTGTCGCAGATAAATTTGTTAGTTTGATTGTAAAGAATTTCTTTAAAAGCCTTGGCCACGTAAGACAGAATAGCAACAGGTCTATACTCGTTGAGAGATTTTGGTATTGGAATTATTTTGGCTTCTTTCCAGTATTTTGGGAAGATAGAAGTGGTAAGAATTGTGTTGCAAATATGTGTTATGTATCGTAAAACTACGGGTAGTAAAATTTTTAGAAATAATTATTGAATTTCATCGAAACCCACGGCGCTTGATTTTATTGATAGAAGACTGGACAGTACCTCATTTTGATCAACGCAACGGAAGGAAAAGTTTATATCTGGGCGGAGGACGGAGGGCGAAGGACCATTTGAATTTGCGCAAACATTTTCATCAACTATATGCATTGGTACATTAACAAAATTTCGGTTTAATTTATTCACATCGAAAGCATCACTTACAGCAGACAAGTTCTTACCTACTCCAATTTCACGGATTTCTTTCCATATCTTTTTTGAATCAACTGCATTTTTGTATTTTTCACCCTAAAATCTTCTCTTAGCAACTACTATTTCATAATTTTCCTTTTTCCTCATTTCTTTAAACTCAGCATACAACTCTGGTGTTTTGAATTGCTTCCAGTGATTGTAAGACTCGTTTCGCGCCGCTATAATTCTTTTGATATAACCATTAAACCAAGGCTTTTGCTGAGTTTTAACACTTCTAGTTTTGATTGGGACAAATTTATTATATAAGTTTACAATATTTTGCTGCAGATAATTGACCTGGTTTTCAATTGATGGCATTTCATAAACAACTTGCAAATTTATCTTACGAGTTTCTTGTTCAAGCCGCCAATAATCACTGTTTTTAAAATCACGAAAACTGAAAGAAAACAGCGGCTTTTCCATATGAAAATCAAAAGCAAGGAAAATAAGATCGTGCTTGAAAAAATTCGGTGCTGGCAGTTGATCGTCCAGAAGTACTTTGGATAGGTTATTTACAAAGAATAGATCTATGAGAGTATTAGTTGAATGTGTTAAGTGAGTAGGTGTGGAGTTATTTACTGAAAAAAGGCCTAAATCGCGCATGTCATTAGTTAAATTACTATCCGTAATTATGTTGCTATTAAAGTCTCCTGCTATGATAGTGTGCGTATATAAGTTTTCAATACTGCTTATGAGAGATGAAGTATCTACATTAAGGTTTGGTCGGTAAACAGTACCAATTAGCATTTTTTCACAATCATTTGATACCGAGATGAACACAGATTCAATTGCACTATCGTGAGAAGATTTTTGAATAAGCTTACACGGAATATTATTTCGCACATAAATAGCAACACCTCCAGCGTATCGCTGTCTATCTGCTCGAAAGATTTTAAGCCCATTTAACATAAACAATACATCTGGAATTTCGGCATTGAACCACGTCTCTGATACACAAACAATATCTATATCGGAACCCTCAAAAACATACTTCAGCTCATCCATTGAAAAACTGAAAAAAAAAACTAAATTTTTGGGTAATTTTTTAATTTTGGAAGCCTTCAACTCCTAAACCAATTTCAAGGCGACTGAAATTTGTCAGATTTGGTGTAGGGTAAGACTGATCTTCTTCCTTTAGATTCAAAAAAACTTTTCGATGCCTAATCGAGAAGTTACTTTGGTGGTTTTAGAGCGCACCAACGCTCATGTAAGTATGGCTTAAGTGCCGCTTTTATTATTCAGCTAAAGAGCTGTGTTGAGAACATTAAATGACAACGAGAGCTGGTTAGCTCAAAATTAGTCTTAGTTAAATTCTCATCATTATTTAAAAATGTATTGGCTTATATACTATTTTTACAAGTATTTTTCTTACAATAATTTTACCACTATCATCGGCACTTGTTCAACTTATTGCTTGTTGTTGTTGCTTTGTGTTATTCTGTGCAATGCACTTGTAACACGAGTCCCGCTGTCGCTGTCGCATTTCAGCTTGTTCGGTATCTAGCGGCACAAGCGTAAAGGGGTGCTAAATGCACTTAATGAGAATTCGAGCTGTAATTAGTTTGGTTTACTTGAGGTTTTTTTTATTCGGTTAAATTTGGAAATTTTGTCAACATTATGTTGATATGTTTATTGTTGTCATATGTTAGACAATTAAAGTGAAGATATTTTTGGTGGTTATTTGTCTTGAATGTGTGTACGTATGTAAGTACACTACATTGGATTTAAGAGGTAAAAATCTATATCATCCGTAAAAATTAAAATGTAAATAACATGTAAATGTAATTACCTAATTAAATTATATTATATTATCAAACATGTAAATATAAAACATGTAAATTATGTAATTACCTAACATATAAATATGTAATACTATTTAATAACTTCATAGGTTAGCTTTGGTTAGATACTTTTAAGTTTTAAATAAATATAAGTTTAGGTTAACATTTAGGATAAGTTAGGATTAAAAATAATCTGCAGAAATAGATGCAAATATTTCTGTTTGTAAATAAAATGTAAACAATAATATTACATAATTCCATAGGTTAGGTAATTTTAAGTTTTAAATAAATAGATAGCTTATGAATTAGGATTAGCTAGGTTAGGATTAGTAATTAA
Source organism: Dichetophora obliterata (assembly GCA_963920525.1). NCBI lineage: Eukaryota > Metazoa > Arthropoda > Insecta > Diptera > Sciomyzidae > Dichetophora > Dichetophora obliterata. The sequence goes on from OY986439.1 coordinate 139,402,422, forward strand.
AATTACTTGAAAATGTTTCCCGTTCCTTAGTTTTTATGTTAGGTAGTAGTTATTTTGTATATTATTATATTATATAATAAGAGTAAATTTTAGTTTTAAGCATATAACATTATGTAATGAGATCTCAGTTGAGTTTTAAATTATTATATTAAATAATAAGAGTACATTTAAGTTTATAAGTTCTTACATTATATAATAAGCCATGTAGTTCGTAAGTATTATATTAAATAATAAGCTAAATACTATTTGTTTGAAAGTTTTAATTTTCGTAGTGGAAGGATAAGGTTTTCAGCACAAATAGAATTAGTAAGTATTTACCTCCCAATATTGTTTTTTTTTTAAGATCAAAGAACCAAGGCATGCGCCTTATACAAACAAGGTTTGGTATTTGACCTGAAAGGAAGGGGATAGATTTAGTAAGAGGAATTGATTGAAACCATACGTGAATTATTGATTAGGCGTGAAAGACAATTTGAATTGCTTTTAACCGAGGCTAGTGTTATGCCTTAACCTCGGGCAAGCATTTCCAGCCCTTAGTTGTTCCTGTCCTTTAATTTCACATTTTCTACAATTTGGTTATGGATTTTTAGTTTTCCATAATTCTTAACCCTATATCGCGCAATAACGCCAATTTCGGAAATTAAACAGTTGGAAAAATAAATAAAAACGACTTTTTTTAAATTAATACTTTATTTGTAAAAAATTTTTGCAAGAGATATTTTTTTGCAGTTAAAAAGATTTACACATTCCAGGGCGTATAGTATTGCTTTTAATATAATAATTCATGTTTAATGTAGTTTAATAACTCACCAAAAAAATGCTAATTTTTTTCGTTTATTATTTGTTGTTATTCCATATTTGGTTGGTTGTATATAATGTTATCCAATGTACTGAAAAAGAACTTATTTGTACTCATTTTTATCTATATAAATAAAAATCAAATGTCGTTCGTTGGTAATTGCATCAGTTGAGAACGGCTGAACCGATTTGGATAATTTTTTTTTTAAAATGTTCGTAATAGTCCAACTTAGGTTTTTACGGAAAGAAAAATTGACCACGCCCACTTTGCGCCCACTTTTTTGATTTATCTAAAATCGGAAAACGGCTGGACCGATTTGGATAATTTTTTTTTTAATGTTCATAGTAATCCAATTTAAGTTTTGTCGGAAAGAAAAATTGACCACGCCCACTTTTGCGCCCACTTTTTTCAATTTATCTAAAATCGGAAAACGGCTAGGCCGATTTGGATAATTTTTTTTTCAAATGTTCGTAGTAATCCAATTTAAGTGTTTACTGAAAGAAAAATTGACCACGCCCATTTTTGCGCCCACTGTTTTGATATCTATATATATAAAATTAAGTGGCAAAACTTCCTGTTCGCATACTCCTCCTAGACGGCTTGCCCGATTTCAATGAAATTTTCAGGGGTGATTGGGGTCTGTGTGGAGGGTGCACATAAGAAATTGCATGTGTGTATCTTTGCAGGTTTTGTACCACACCCCCTTTTGTCGCCCACAAATCAATAAAAATGCTGTATTTAAGACGGTTTTGGTCGTATGAAATTTAAATTTGGTAAATAAGTTCGTATGATAACTATAATTAACTTTGAAAAAATGGGCGTGGTCACAATTCATCTACGCCTACTTTAAAGAAAATATCAAAATACTTCGAAACCATTGGTCCGATTGAGCTCAAATTTTGTAAGTACGCTTTGCTTTGAGTACGAGATGGTTTAAGGGGCAATGCCACACCCCCTTTTACCTCCCACATATAAATAAAAAATTGTTGTTATCGAATAGCTTTAGTTAGAGTTATGGGTCGCACAGCTTAGAAATTCGGTATTCGACCACAATTTAGACGTACCGTTTCTGTGATGAAATTTTATGGGAGTGGACAAGGGGGAGGGGCACCTCCGATACAACCCAAATTTGTGATATCGAATAGCTTTGAAGTTATAGGAATTCATCTTTGGAATTCAGTTTTTGACCTCAATTTACACATGCAGTTTCAATGGTTTTATTTTATGGGCGTTGGACAGGGAGGCGTGACATCTCCCTTACAACTCAAATTTGCGATATCGTATTGCTTTGAAGTTATAGGTTGACAGCGTAAGAATTCGGTATTCGACCTAAATTTATACATGCATTTTCAATACTTACATTTTGTCGTCGTAGGGCAAAGGGGAGTGGCACTTCCCATACAACCCAACTTTGTGCTATCAAATAGTTTTAGAGTTATAAGTCGTACAACGCCGAAATTCAGTATTCGACCTCAATATACACATGCAGTTTCATTGATTCAATCTATGTTCATTGGTAAGAGGGGCGTGGCACCTCCCATTTAACGTAAATTTGCGATATTGAATATCAGCGTCAGAATTCAGTATTCGGCCCCAATTTTTACATGCAGTTTCATTAATTACATTTTATGGGCGTACGACAAGGGGGCGTGAAACCTCCTATTTAACCCAAATTAGAGATATCAAATAGCATTGGGGTTATAGGTCTCACAGCTTTGGAATTCAGTATTGGACCTCAATGTACACATGCAGTTTCATTGATTACATTTTATGAGCGTTGATCAAGGGGGAGTGGCACCTCCCATACAACGAAAATTTGTGATATCGAATAGCTTTGTAGTTCAAGGTCGCACAGCGTCGGAACTCAGTATTCGACCAAAATTTACGCTTGCAGATTTACTGATAAAATTTTTTAGAGTTTGTCGGGGGGGCGTGACACCTCCAATTTAACCCAAATTTGCGATATCGAATAGATTTGGAGTTATAGGTAACTCAGCCTCAAAATTCAGTATTCGACCTCAATGTACTCATGCAGTTTCATTGCTAAAATTTTATGGGCGTAGGGAAAAGGAGAGTGGCACCTCCCATACAATCAAAATTTGTGCTATCGAATAGTTTTGGAGTTATATGTCGCACAGTTTTGGAATTTGGTATTCGACCTCCATGTAGACATCCAGTTTAATTGATTACATTCTATTAGCGGTGATGAAGAGAGAGTGGCACTTCCTATACAACCCAAATTTGTTATATCGAATAGCTTTGTGGATATAGGTCGCACAGTCTCAGAATTCAGTATTTGACCTCAATTTAGACATGCTGTTTAACTGATAACATTTTATGGGCGTTTGAATAGGGAGAGTGGCAGCAACGCGCCGGGTTTCAGCTAGTATCTAATAAAATAAATATGCAAAATATGCAAACACTTTATATTAAAATTTAAGACATTTAAATAGATATTAAAAATTTAGCAAAACACAAACTATTGCCAAATGCAAAACCACACTGATGCAGCTAAAAATAAAAAAAAGGTGTTGATTGCTTTACTCTCTAATTGGAAAGTTAGAGTTTTTTGGAAATTTCGTGAGTCATTTATAAGAATTTCGAATTAATTTGTTCTCTTTGAGTTATTTTTCCAGAACAATTTTTAAATGTTGCAGATCTGCAAAACAGCGCGATATAGGGTTAAATGTAGCAAGGGACAAAGAAAGTGAAAATAACCATACCCGAACCCGGATTCGAACCAGGGACCTCTGGGTTGATAGTCTAGCGTACTCTCCACTAGACTACAAAGGCCGATTATTTTAATTCAATTGCTTAAAATATTTTGTTTCATTGCATTAATTAATTTAAAATAGTTTTATATAATCTGATAAACAAGCGACACATCAAATTAAAACAAATAAATTAATTTAGATTTCTAAAAACACTTCAAATAAATTGTTACTTTTCTGCATTGCTCAAATACATTTCAGAATTTTTTTTAGGAAAATTACAATTATTTTAGCATTAAAAAAACCATATCGCAAAAATCCAAATGATAAAAAATTTGTATGAAATGTTGTGGAAATATTTTGTTCTTCTATACCCAATACAGGTACAAAAAATGGTTCAATTATATTCGCAACGATGAGGTTTTTAAAAAATAAAAAGTTATTATTAATAAATGAAAAAATTTTAATTAAAGTACCCTGCAATTGTAATTGAATATTTTTTGAAATTGTAATTTAAATTTTATAGTTGAGTATTTGATAAATAAATAGAAATTAAAAATACAATAATATGTTCCGAATTGGTAAATTAAAAGAAAGTCATTTTGCTTTATTTCACCAATTTTTCTTTCAATGCACCAAATGATCGATATAGAAAGCTAAAATTCTGTGATAAAATATAATTAAAATATATTCATATTGTAGCGGATGTTTTATTCAAGTTTTTATACATTTTAAATTATTTACAATATTTATAAATGAAGTTAAATTTCATATAATTTGGTTTTTTCTAAGTTTCAATTAAATTGCCACTTCTGTATGTATTGCGTTGAACATAATTGATTTCTATTACTAGTTAAACATCTTTTTAAACCGCTCTTTCTTATTGTTTGTGTAAAAGAGCTCACTAACGTTAACGCTCAAACTAATCACTTGGTAATCGCTTAACTAAAAAGTTCTCTTGAGTGAAGTCTGTTTAAAATTATATGCTTAAGTATACACATTTTCGTTATGCTCAAAGATTAATTATATGTTTACTCTTTCCCTAATATGTTCACGCTCAAAATTGATTGTTAAATATTGAACGCACAAAGTTTTTGTGATCATTCGCATCGAAACGTCAACCAATAAAGGTCACTGCTGTGCAACTAGAGAAAACTTCTGATTTCGTTTGATTTCAATATTTTTATAAAAAATTATCAAATATATTAAGACACAAGCTGACAATAATTTGGCTCTTGTGGCTAATATATATATAATATATAAACCTATAACGAGGACGGGTACAGACGCCAAAGCTGTCATACCCGGACCGTTATTATAACTGTAACACCAGATTAAATATTAGCATTAAAGCAATTCTTTACAATTGGCGCCCAACTTAAAAACCTGCGAAAAATTAAAAATATTAAATTGCAAAACATAAAAAATAATAATTTTACAAAAATTAGTCATCGAAAATTTGCTGTTGCAGTTATTGCCGTTAGAACAAGAGTTGAAGCTTTGGCTGCAGTTGCTGATTCTTATATTGTTGTTGTTGTTGTTGAAGGCGATTTTTTTTTTCTTGATTACTGTTGTTTGCAAAATCTGCTATACTTTCATCGTTGTTGTTGTTGTATTGTTGGGATTAGTTGCTGGTTGCTTGAAATATATAATATTGAAACAAACATTTGGTGATAATTACCTATTGAAATTAAGGTGACCAGCTGCACACTTTTTCTTTTAAACGAAAAATGCGAAGAAGCCCACGTAATACAACAGGGGGAGGTACTAGTACCCCAAATGAAGAAAATTCCCAAAACAGTCCGCAAAACCAAAATACTGCTGGTCAAAATAATGGGTCAGTAAACATTAATTTAACTAATTCAGTTTAGGGAGTTATTAGGAGGTCTAAGCATAAGGCGAGAAAACATATCTACGTTTAGCACATGTACTGCTCGTTTCAGTGGTGGAAGATACGCTGCAAATGTCGAAGATTTTTTAGCCACTATCTTAGTTTATAAAGAAGCTGAATGCATTTCTGATACTCACGCCTTAACTAGTTTTCCATTGCTATTAGAAGGTTACGCATCGTCATGGTGGCAAGGGGTTAAGCATGAAGCCAAATCTTTCGGTGAGGCTATGGAACTTTTAAGAAAAGCTTTTGCGCCACCTAAGCCAGATTGGCGTATATTTAGCGAAATTTTCCAAGAAAAACAAAAATATAATGAAACTACTGATAGCTTTATATGTAACAAAAGAAGGTTATTTGCACAGTTATCAGAAAGATTAACTGAAAATACGATGATCAACATAATTTTTTCTCAGTTGCTGCTTAAAATAAGAGAGAAAATGTCCAGAGATAGCATTAATACTTTCCAAGATCTGTTAGCTAAAGCCAGGGAAATTGAAATGTTGGTTAACGAAAATAAGTCTCAAGTAAGGAATTATGGTGAAAATGATAATTTCAAATCCACTGAAAGAATAGATAAACCAACTACACGTTGTACTTTTTGTAGAAAAAAGAATCACTCAGTTGAAAACTGTTTTAAAAAGATAGAAGCAGATCGAAAAATCAAATCGAATGCTCAGGAAACAAGTATTAATTGTTATGGGTGTGGTGCAGCAGGATACTACCGCTCAAACTGCCCAAACTGTAATAAGGCAAACTCAAAAAATAGCCCAGCGCCATTAGATTTCAATTCTATACATACAACTGTTGTTGGACGAAATGTTCCCCCAGTTGATATAAATATAAATGGCTTAAATGGCGAGGCTTATTTCGATACCGCGGCCAGGACCAGCGTCGCAGGATTCTATTTATACGAAAAACTTAAGAAAATGGATGTTGAGTTTCAAAAGGTATATGCAGAAATAGTTTAAGCCGACGGAATCCCACGTAAGGAAATTGTATATTCAACTGTGGTTAATATCATTATTGGAAGCAGATTTAAGCGTATTCGTTTCATATGTCTACCAAATGCCAAAGATAACAGGACTTTGCTTGGTATTGACTTTTTAGAACAATGTGGTATTGTGTTAGATCTAGCTCAGATAAACTGGCATTTTAAAGACGATCCTGCTAAAAATTTGGAATTTAAAATGCATCAACTTAATTCAAACAGTGTAACCTTAACTTATGCAAATATAACTGAGCATAATAAGAACCCTGAAACAAATGCAAAACATATAAATGAATTTATAAATTCTGTAAACTCTAAGCATATAACTGAATTTATAAATTGGTTTGAAAAAGCAAACTCCGAAACAGAAGGTTACCAAACTCCAAAACACTTAAAAACAAGTAACTACGATTACTCGCCTGGAGGCATTAACAATATTTTTGAGAACACAGTTCCAATAAACTTTCAACCAAAAATTAAGAAAAAATATGAAAATTTATTTCCTCCAATGAAAAAACTGAAGGCTGATGAAGTACTTACAGATGGAATTTTTCACACTATTAATTTAAACTCTTTTGATATAAAGCTACGTCCAGATGAAGGACCGCATCTAAGCAGAGAAGAAAAAATGAGCTTAGAATATCTGCTAGATGATGAAAAAGACATTTTTGAGGATATAACAACGCCGATACCACATATTGAACACTTTATAAAACCGGTTCACATGACCCAATTTCCTCAAATCCTTATAGAATCTCACCTAAAATGAAACAATGTTTAAAAACAGAGTTAAATGATATGCTAGAGAAAGGCATTATTTCTGAAAAAGAATCACCCTGGGCATTCCCGGTTGTTTTGGTTCCGAAAAAGAATGGAAGCATACGAGTTTGTGTGGACTACCGCCGCTTAAATGCCATAACCGAAACGGATACGTATCCACTACCCAGAATGGACGATCTATTTCATTCAGCTAAGACAACGCCTTTTATGTCCACCTTGGATTTAAAATCTGGATACTGGCAAATAAAGATTGCAGAAAAAGATAAAATTAAAACCGCATTTACAACCCCATTCGGTATATATGTTTTTAATAGAATGCCCTTTGGCTTAAAAAATGCGCCAGCTACGTTTCAAAGGTTAATCGACAAGTTTCGTTCTGGGTTACCAAACATTTTGAACCTCGCATATCTAGATGATATCATTATCTGCTCCAAGGACATTGGGTCACATGCATCAGATTTACAGCAAATATTTAGGCGATTGAGAGAGTTTGGGTTTCATTTAAATAGAGAGAAATGTTATTTTTGTCGGCCGGAAGTCAAATATTTGGGACATATTCTCACTGTAGATGGCCTAAAAATTGATCCTGAGAAAACGGATGCCATTTTAAAACGTCCTAATCCAAAAAATTTGAAGCAACTAATTTCATTCCTGCAAACTTGTTCGTGGTATAGACGCTTCATACCAAACTTTGCTGAAATATCAAAGCCTTTATCAGATTTGACAAAAAAGCGCTCCATTTGGAAATGGTCAACAAAAGAACAAGATTCATTTAATATGCTTTAACAGGCTCTCTCACGTCACCACCTATACTGCAACAAGTTGATGAAAATCAAAAATTTTTCTTAAAAACGGATGCAAGCAATTATGCTATCGGTGCAGTTTTACTGCAGGGGGAGAAAGATCAGGAACATCCTATAGAATATGCTAGCCGATTACTTCTACCTGCAGAACGAAATTATTCGACCACTGAACGCGAAGCCTTAGCTGTAGTTTGGGCAGTGCAGAAATTTCGTGGTTATATAGAAGGTTCTGAGATATCTGTCCTTACAGATCATCAACCACTTAAATGGCTTTTTAGCTTGAAATCGCCCACAGGACGACTTGCTAGATGGGCGCTACAATTACAAACGTACAATATTCAGTTTGGCTACACACCTGAACGTCAAAATGTTGTTGCTGATACACTCTCTCGGCCACCATGTTCACTGGAAAATCACGACGAAGTCAGCTGTGAGTGTATGTTTATCGAGATTGATTTTCCACATAAAGGGGCGGAAGAGTTCAGAAATGCTCAACTTGAGGATCCAGTTATTAAAAACATCATTATGTCATTCGAAAACAACGATGAGAATGTTTTGAGACACACAAGTCGAGGGTTTATTATGATAGATGGTGTCCTTTATCGATTCTGCGCAGACGAAGAGTCTAAAAATGGTCAACTTGTAGTGCCAAAATCAATGCGCAACACGATTTTGAAAAATTATCATGATGAGCCGATTGCTGGTCATTATGGCATAGATAGAACAACGAGCCGAATAACTCCACTTTATTACTGGCCAGGTATGAGAGCAGAAATAAAAAGTTACGTTAAATCATGCATTGACTGCAAACGCTACAAACCGACGAATCTGAAACCAGCTGGCTTGCTTCAAACTGTTTCTAGTAACCAACGCTTTGAGATCATAGCAGTCGATTTATTTGGTCCTCTTCCACGCACAACAGAAGGCTTCCAGTGGATTTTAATCGTCGAAGATATTTGCAGCCGTTGGGTTGAGCTGTTTGCTATGAAAGATGGAACAGCTGAAAACTGCGCCTTACTTTTGTTAAACGAAGTCATTCTATGTTACGGTGTTCCAAGGAGAATACACACTGACAATGGATGTCAGTTTATATCTGCAGTAATGCAAAAACTCACATTCTGTTTAGGCATTGAACAAACATTTACCCCTGTTTACCACCCAGAAGCGAACCCGGTTGAAAGAAAAAACCGAGATCTTAAAACTCAGCTTTCAATATGTGTTGGCCAAGAGCACACTAAATGGAACTTAAAATTGCCTGCAATCCGGTTCTCAATGAATACTTCAAAATGTGCAAGCACTGGTTATACTTCGGAATATCTCACTTTTGGTCGTGAATTAAGGACTCCAACCGAAGTTCAATATGATTTGAAATCTATAGTTCAATCAGAAAACTTCTTACCACAAATAACTCCACATTTACTGCAACTTGCAGATACACTGAAACTTGCAAAAGAAGCAGAAGAGCGCAGCCAAGACAAAAACAAAATATACGCTGATAAAAAAAGAAGACTGCAACCTATTATCAACATTGGTGATCGTGTTTTAGTAAAAACACACGTTTTAAGCAAAGCAGCCCAAGGGTTAACATCTAAGTTTGTACCACGTCGAGATGGACCATACAAAGTAATTGCTAAAAAAGGATCTTCATGTTTCACTATTGCATTAGAAAATGATCCAGATACTCCACATTCGACTCATCACGTATCAGCCTTAACCATTTATGAAGGTGAGCAAGATACACCAATTCATCCAATCAGGCGCCGTGGTCGCCCTAAAAATCCAATCCCACCAACAAATTTAAATACAACACAACACAATACTTCTACAAACACAAATATTGCAGATACAAATACTGCAACACAGGAAAACAACACAACATCAGATAGAATACTCAGACCTAGAATTCCTGTCAAACATACCTAGAAGCCTGCCACATCATCGGGACGATTTCTGCAGCAGAGGGGGAGATTGTAGCGGATGTTTTATTCAAGTTTTTATACATTTTAAATTATTTACAATACTTATAAATGAAGTTAAATTTCATATAATTTGGTTTTTTCTAAGTTTCAATTAAATTGCCACTTCTGTATGTATTGAGTTGAACATAATTGATTTCTATTACTAGTTAAACATCTTTTTAAACCGCTCTTTCTTATTGTTTGTGTAAAAGAGCTCACTAACGTTAACGCTCAAACTAATCACTTGCTAATCGCTTAACTAAAAAGTTCTCTTGAGTGAAGTCTGTTTAAAATTATATGCTTAAGTTTACACATTTTCGTTATGCTCAAAGATTAATTATATGTTTACTCTTTCCCTAATATGTTCACGCTCAAAATTGATTGTTAAATATTGAACGCACAAAGTTTTTGTGATCATTCGCATCGAAACGTCAACCAATAAAGGTCACTGCTGTGCAACTAGAGAAAACTTCTGATTTCGTTTGATTTCAATATTTTTATAAAAAATTATCAAATATATTAAGACACAAGCTGACAATAATTTGGCTCTTGTGGCTAATATATATATAATATATAAACCTATAACGAGGACGGGTACAGACGCCAAAGCTGTCATACCCGGACCGTTATTATAACTGTAACACCAGATTAAATATTAGCATTAAAGCAATTCTTTACAATTGGCGCCCAACTTAAAAACCTGCGAAAAATTAAAAATATTAAATTGCAAAACATAAAAAATAATAATTTTACAAAAATTAGTCATCGAAAATTTGCTGTTGCAGTTATTGCCGTTAGAACAAGAGTTGAAGCTTTGGCTGCAGTTGCTGATTCTTATATTGTTGTTGTTGTTGTTGAAGGCGATTTTTTTTTTCTTGATTACTGTTGTTTGCAAAATCTGCTATACTTTCATCGTTGTTGTTGTTGTATTGTTGGGATTAGTTGCTGGTTGCTTGAAATATATAATATTGAAACAAACATTTGGTGATAATTACCTATTGAAATTAAGGTGACCAGCTGCACACTTTTTCTTTTAAACGAAAAATGCGAAGAAGCCCACGTAATACAACAGGGGGAGGTACTAGTACCCCAAATGAAGAAAATTCCCAAAACAGTCCGCAAAACCAAAATACTGCTGGTCAAAATAATGGGTCAGTAAACATTAATTTAACTGAGATTCAGTTTAGGGAGTTATTAGGAGGTCTAAGCATAAGGCGAGAAAACATATCTACGTTTAGCACATGTACTGCTCGTTTCAGTGGTGGAAGATACGCTGCAAATGTCGAAGATTTTTTAGCCACTATCTTAGTTTATAAAGAAGCTGAATGCATTTCTGATACTCACGCCTTAACTAGTTTTCCATTGCTATTAGAAGGTTACGCATCGTCATGGTGGCAAGGGGTTAAGCATGAAGCCAAATCTTTCGGTGAGGCTATGGAACTTTTAAGAAAAGCTTTTGCGCCACCTAAGCCAGATTGGCGTATATTTAGCGAAATTTTCCAAGAAAAACAAAAATATAATGAAACTACTGATAGCTTTATATGTAACAAAAGAAGGTTATTTGCACAGTTATCAGAAAGATTAACTGAAAATACGATGATCAACATAATTTTTTCTCAGTTGCTGCTTAAAATAAGAGAGAAAATGTCCAGAGATAGCATTAATACTTTCCAAGATCTGTTAGCTAAAGCCAGGGAAATTGAAATGTTGGTTAACGAAAATAAGTCTCAAGTAAGGAATTATGGTGAAAATGATAATTTCAAATCCACTGAAAGAATAGATAAACCAACTACACGTTGTACTTTTTGTAGAAAAAAGAATCACTCAGTTGAAAACTGTTTTAAAAAGATAGAAGCAGATCGAAAAAACAAATCGAATGCTCAGGAAACAAGTATTAATTGTTATGGGTGTGGTGCAGCAGGATACTACCGCTCAAACTGCCCAAACTGTAATAAGGCAAACTCAAAAAATAGCCCAGCGCCATTAGATTTCAATTCTATACATACAACTGTTGTTGGACGAAATGTTCCCCCAGTTGATATAAATATAAATGGCTTAAATGGCGAGGCTTATTTCGATACCGCGGCCAGGACCAGCGTCGCAGGATTCTATTTATACGAAAAACTTAAGAAAATGGATGTTGAGTTTCAAAAGGTATATGCAGAAATAGTTTAAGCCGACGGAATCCCACGTAAGGAAATTGTATATTCAACTGTGGTTAATATCATTATTGGAAGCAGATTTAAGCGTATTCGTTTCATATGTCTACCAAATGCCAAAGATAACAGGACTTTGCTTGGTATTGACTTTTTAGAACAATGTGGTATTGTGTTAGATCTAGCTCAGATAAACTGGCATTTTAAAGACGATCCTGCTAAAAATTTGGAATTTAAAATGCATCAACTTAATTCAAACAGTGTAACCTTAACTTATGCAAATATAACTGAGCATAATAAGAACCCTGAAACAAATGCAAAACATATAAATGAATTTATAAATTCTGTAAACTCTAAGCATATAACTGAATTTATAAATTGGTTTGAAAAAGCAAACTCCGAAACAGAAGGTTACCAAACTCCAAAACACTTAAAAACAAGTAACTACGATTACTCGCCTGGAGGCATTAACAATATTTTTGAGAACACAGTTCCAATAAACTTTCAACCAAAAATTAAGAAAAAATATGAAAATTTATTTCCTCCAATGAAAAAACTGAAGGCTGATGAAGTACTTACAGATGGAATTTTTCACACTATTAATTTAAACTCTTTTGATATAAAGCTACGTCCAGATGAAGGACCGCATCTAAGCAGAGAAGAAAAAATGAGCTTAGAATATCTGCTAGATGATGAAAAAGACATTTTTGAGGATATAACAACGCCGATACCACATATTGAACACTTTATAAAACCGGTTCACATGACCCAATTTCCTCAAATCCTTATAGAATCTCACCTAAAATGAAACAATGTTTAAAAACAGAGTTAAATGATATGCTAGAGAAAGGCATTATTTCTGAAAAAGAATCACCCTGGGCATTCCCGGTTGTTTTGGTTCCGAAAAAGAATGGAAGCATACGAGTTTGTGTGGACTACCGCCGCTTAAATGCCATAACCGAAACGGATACGTATCCACTACCCAGAATGGACGATCTATTTCATTCAGCTAAGACAACGCCTTTTATGTCCACCTTGGATTTAAAATCTGGATACTGGCAAATAAAGATTGCAGAAAAAGATAAAATTAAAACCGCATTTACAACCCCATTCGGTATATATGTTTTTAATTGAATGCCCTTTGGCTTAAAAAATGCGCCAGCTACGTTTCAAAGGTTAATCGACAAGTTTCGTTCTGGGTTACCAAACATTTTGAACCTCGCATATCTAGATGATATCATTATCTGCTCCAAGGACATTGGGTCACATGCATCAGATTTACAGCAAATATTTAGGCGATTGAGAGAGTTTGGGTTTCATTTAAATAGAGAGAAATGTTATTTTTGTCGGCCGGAAGTCAAATATTTGGGACATATTCTCACTGTAGATGGCCTAAAAATTGATCCTGAGAAAACGGATGCCATTTTAAAACGTCCTAATCCAAAAAATTTGAAGCAACTAATTTCATTCCTGCAAACTTGTTCGTGGTATAGACGCTTCATACCAAACTTTGCTGAAATATCAAAGCCTTTATCAGATTTGACAAAAAAGCGCTCCATTTGGAAATGGTCAACAAAAGAACAAGATTCATTTAATATGCTTTAACAGGCTCTCTCACGTCACCACCTATACTGCAACAAGTTGATGAAAATCAAAAATTTTTCTTAAAAACGGATGCAAGCAATTATGCTATCGGTGCAGTTTTACTGCAGGGGGAGAAAGATCAGGAACATCCTATAGAATATGCTAGCCGATTACTTCTACCTGCAGAACGAAATTATTCGACCACTGAACGCGAAGCCTTAGCTGTAGTTTGGGCAGTGCAGAAATTTCGTGGTTATATAGAAGGTTCTGAGATATCTGTCCTTACAGATCATCAACCACTTAAATGGCTTTTTAGCTTGAAATCGCCCACAGGACGACTTGCTAGATGGGCGCTACAATTACAAACGTACAATATTCAGTTTGGCTACACACCTGAACGTCAAAATGTTGTTGCTGATACACTCTCTCGGCCACCATGTTCACTGGAAAATCACGACGAAGTCAGCTGTGAGTGTATGTTTATCGAGATTGATTTTCCACATAAAGGGGCGGAAGAGTTCAGAAATGCTCAACTTGAGGATCCAGTTATTAAAAACATCATTATGTCATTCGAAAACAACGATGAGAATGTTTTGAGACACACAAGTCGAGGGTTTATTATGATAGATGGTGTCCTTTATCGATTCTGCGCAGACGAAGAGTCTAAAAATGGTCAACTTGTAGTGCCAAAATCAATGCGCAACACGATTTTGAAAAATTATCATGATGAGCCGATTGCTGGTCATTATGGCATAGATAGAACAACGAGCCGAATAACTCCACTTTATTACTGGCCAGGTATGAGAGCAGAAATAAAAAGTTACGTTAAATCATGCATTGACTGCAAACGCTACAAACCGACGAATCTGAAACCAGCTGGCTTGCTTCAAACTGTTTCTAGTAACCAACGCTTTGAGATCATAGCAGTCGATTTATTTGGTCCTCTTCCACGCACAACAGAAGGCTTCCAGTGGATTTTAATCGTCGAAGATATTTGCAGCCGTTGGGTTGAGCTGTTTGCTATGAAAGATGGAACAGCTGAAAACTGCGCCTTACTTTTGTTAAACGAAGTCATTCTATGTTACGGTGTTCCAAGGAGAATACACACTGACAATGGATGTCAGTTTATATCTGCAGTAATGCAAAAACTCACATTCTGTTTAGGCATTGAACAAACATTTACCCCTGTTTACCACCCAGAAGCGAACCCGGTTGAAAGAAAAAACCGAGATCTTAAAACTCAGCTTTCAATATGTGTTGGCCAAGAGCACACTAAATGGAACTTAAAATTGCCTGCAATCCGGTTCTCAATGAATACTTCAAAATGTGCAAGCACTGGTTATACTTCGGAATATCTCACTTTTGGTCGTGAATTAAGGACTCCAACCGAAGTTCAATATGATTTGAAATCTATAGTTCAATCAGAAAACTTCTTACCACAAATAACTCCACATTTACTGCAACTTGCAGATACACTGAAACTTGCAAAAGAAGCAGAAGAGCGCAGCCAAGACAAAAACAAAATATACGCTGATAAAAAAAGAAGACTGCAACCTATTATCAACATTGGTGATCGTGTTTTAGTAAAAACACACGTTTTAAGCAAAGCAGCCCAAGGGTTAACATCTAAGTTTGTACCACGTCGAGATGGACCATACAAAGTAATTGCTAAAAAAGGATCTTCATGTTTCACTATTGCATTAGAAAATGATCCAGATACTCCACATTCGACTCATCACGTATCAGCCTTAACCATTTATGAAGGTGAGCAAGATACACCAATTCATCCAATCAGGCGCCGTGGTCGCCCTAAAAATCCAATCCCACCAACAAATTTAAATACAACACAACACAATACTTCTACAAACACAAATATTGCAGATACAAATACTGCAACACAGGAAAACAACACAACATCAGATAGAATACTCAGACCTAGAATTCCTGTCAAACATACCTAGAAGCCTGCCACATCATCGGGACGATTTCTGCAGCAGAGGGGGAGATTGTAGCGGATGTTTTATTCAAGTTTTTATACATTTTAAATTATTTACAATACTTATAAATGAAGTTAAATTTCATATAATTTGGTTTTTTCTAAGTTTCAATTAAATTGCCACTTCTGTATGTATTGAGTTGAACATAATTGATTTCTATTACTAGTTAAACATCTTTTTAAACCGCTCTTTCTTATTGTTTGTGTAAAAGAGCTCACTAACGTTAACGCTCAAACTAATCACTTGCTAATCGCTTAACTAAAAAGTTCTCTTGAGTGAAGTCTGTTTAAAATTATATGCTTAAGTTTACACATTTTCGTTATGCTCAAAGATTAATTATATGTTTACTCTTTCCCTAATATGTTCACGCTCAAAATTGATTGTTAAATATTGAACGCACAAAGTTTTTGTGATCATTCGCATCGAAACGTCAACCAATAAAGGTCACTGCTGTGCAACTAGAGAAAACTTCTGATTTCGTTTGATTTCAATATTTTTATAAAAAATTATCAAATATATTAAGACACAAGCTGACAATAATTTGGCTCTTGTGGCTAATATATATATAATATATAAACCTATAACGAGGACGGGTACAGACGCCAAAGCTGTCATACCCGGACCGTTATTATAACTGTAACACCAGATTAAATATTAGCATTAAAGCAATTCTTTACAATATAATATAATTGCAAATCCATGAAAAACTTCTTTGCAAGAAATGTTGCGAAAAAATGTAAATACAACTCAGCCAAAAAAAGTTGAGAATCAAAACATTCGAATATCGACAAATTGGTAAATTTAAGGAAATCTTGTTCTGCTTCATTTCATTCATAACTTCTTATATATACCAAATGATCGCAATTCTAGTAGGAAGAAAAAGGTGAAAAGAACAAAACTTGTTGCTGCTCGCTTTTGCACAGAAATCTTTCCTTTAGAAATGAAGGACAAAAAAATTGTAAACAAAGCTCAGCCAAAACAAAGCTGACAATTTTTTTGCAATTTCCTAATTTCAATAAAATATTCAAAACGATCGCAAATCTAATAGAAAGAAAACGGTATTCTAAAAAGAACAAACGTATTAACAGCTCGCTTGTGCACACATAATTAAGGCAAGATACCTCTGCAAGATACCTCTGCCCGAAACAGCCAGCAAGAACTTCGGCAGAACAACATTAGCAGCGCGCGCGCAGAGCCCAATCTTTGTAGTTTTGAAATAATACTCAAGAGCGAACTTTCTGGCCTTCTTGATATATACTCTCTTTGGTCAGACCCTTTGCTTGTTTCTCTGTTCAACCAAATATTTTTTACAAATACTTGCCAACTTAAGATAGTGTCGCTATATGTCAATATTTTCATATGATGACCATTTATTTGCACAGTTTCAAGAATTATATTTGAAATACTTTACAGGAAACAGTTTATTAAAAATTGTAAAATGTTCCACATTCTTAACAGATATTGAAGAATATGAGAAAGCGACCGAAATTATACTTCAACAGCATAATTCATTAAATCAAAGGGCTATAAACGAAACGTATTCAAAACTAAAAGTTACTTAATATGTACCCAACCTACAATAAATGATAAGGAAAATCATAAACAACTGCACTATTTGCTAACGGAAAAACAAAACGAGATTTTACATATTGACATTTGGTTCGCAAATAGAGAAAGAATTTATTTATCTGTTATTGATAAATTCACAAAACACGTAACTCTACATAGGATAAAAAGTAGATCATGGGTACACTTGTTAGCAGCAATTGAGTCAAGAATAGCCATGATAGAGAAACCAAAGAAAATTATAAATGATGGGGAACACATTAGAATATTTAAAGTAAGAGAAGATGCAAAGAACAAACATTTAAATGACCTAATATTATTTTAATTAATATTAATTTATAACCAAACTATTCATTCAACAGCAGGTAAAAGACCCAACCCAACAAAAAATTAAAGTACGTTCAAAAAGCTAATCTTAATAAGAAGGCTATCGATTTGACAGACAGAAATCACGTTTTTGTAAAATCAAAGAATGTTATTTCGAAAGGAATCAAATTATTACCAAAGTATAAGGAAATAGAGCCCAAAGTTATGGAAGGAGATTATAATAAAGATTTAGAAGGAATAACATATTATAAGGATCAAGTAAAAAGAAAATACAAATATGAAAATTATGATATTTCAGTAAATGATGACGATAATTCTTTGCATTAAAGTACAAGAAACGATGCAGACAATAGTAATGGAGCGACTGGATGGCTAATTTGGGTACGAAGAAATTCAAATTGAGGAGGTAGATTTAGTAACAAAGTATAATATAATTTTACATGTTTTCTATCCGAATGAAATTTTAAAATTAGTAAAAAAATCTTGAAGTATCAATGGATTCTATAAATTTAGAAGATAAGGAATTTTTATTAAAAAAACAAATAAATTCAATCAAGGAAGAAATTAGAACACTAATGCCACATAGGCTCAGAAGAGGCTCAATTAACTTAGGCGGAACCTTAAGTTGTTGGTTTTATGGAACAATGGACGATGACGATAGGCAAGAAATAGAAAATCATTAATCGGTAATAGACAAAAATAACCACAACACAATTGAGGCCATTAAACAAGAAATAAAAATCAATAATAACTTTAACGAAAGTATAAAGTTGATTAAAAATGCTATAGATTCTGATCGTATTCAAATAACTTAAAACTTAACGAAATAAATAAAGAGGATAAACAAATACTTATGAAAGCATTAGTGATGGAACCAATGTTCACTTTAAATATTATTAAAGAACAGGTACAGTATATTCAGGAAAACATTGCATCCGCCAGATTCGGTATTCTGAACCCAAACATACTCACAAAGGACGAAATAGAAGCATAAGATATCGACTTTAATAATCTCTCTAGCAGCAGATTAGGAGTAGCTAAATGTACTAATGATGCAATCATATTTGCAATAAAAATTCCATCTGAAATTTAACAAGAAATTGATAATACCAATGCCTAATGCATCAAGACATTACATTATAAAAAACAATGAAAAAGCTTATACTTTCGAAGAAAACAAACTACTTAAAGAACTCAAGTGAAAATTGTGTTGCATTGAATAGTTCTAGTAAGTTAAAAAAGAAAACTAACGAAGAATTTATTGAAATAGATCACAATGTCTTATCAATAAAAAATATAAAATGTTCAAAACTAAACAGTACTTGTGATGAGAGAATTGTAAACCTTAAAGAAAATTATTTTATAACATTCAATAACTGTACAATTCAAATTGGATACAGACTTTAAAACGATAATATTGCGGTTTTTGTCAACAAATTTGTAGTACCGAATGATAAGTTTAATGAAACACAAACTTATGATTTAAATGTAAATTTCAAAATAAAATATTCTTAAGCTTCGAGAATAATTTTAAAACTATAAAAGAAGTAAAATATCATAAAAATAAATTACGGATTGAGCTTGACATTAACAATTGCCATAATAATTTATTGGAAATGGAACCAAAAAAATTTAAATATTAAAATTGAAAGCCAAATTCAGGAATATACGAAAACTAGTAATGGAGGAGTCATGTCATCCGCAAGAAATGAAAAACAAACTTCCGTTCGCAACCAGGGCTTGCTAAGCAAAATGCTGTTTTTTCAATGCGCGTGTTGAAAATCATTCCAACACCTTTGTTCCATTTCCATTCTTTTTTAAAGCTTTTATGCAAGCAAAGCTCTAATCCATAGTAAATAAGTAAAGTAAATTTTTTATTGTAAATTTAAGATTTGTGTCTTAAGCGATATTTCAAAAATAAAAGTGCAAAAAATAAAACTCGTGTTTAATTCCAAAAAATATAAAAGTTTAACGTGAAACAAAACCAAAATAAGTAATAAAACAAATCTTATCTATATATCATTCAATTTTTTTTTTGCAAAAATTCTTCCAGTTTTTCACAAAAACTATTAAACTGTTCTAGTTATCAAAATAACAAGGTTTTGTTTTTAAGGTTTGACCCAATTTGATATTTTTTGTCGAAATTTATTTTTTCCAAAATGTTGTTTGGATTTTTTACTAAAAAGGCAAGTATAGAGTATTTTTGGTTCCTTTTAATTTTATATAGTTTTTATTTTAATATTAATTTTACGTTACAAACTTTAACAACAACAAATTCAACATTGGGCGTTGAATGAAATATTATTGAACAATTTTTTGATTATTTTGTAAATAAAAGTAAAGTGTAGTTTCGTAGGTGTGTGTGATTTGTGTGTGTTATTTATGTGTTTTAATTATGTGGTAAGGCACCACATTATTCTTTGACTGTGGATCTGAGCCCTAGCAGAATTGTTGGTAACTCTGAGTACCAGTGTGTTTGGTTAGTACTAGCTATTATGTAAGTTTTTAATTGACGATGGAAACGTTCTACGATTCCGTTCGCTTGTGGATGATAAGCGGTAGTTGTTTTTATTTATTTGTCCAAGCAAGGCAATTCTCCAATTGTCCAATATACTTATTCTAACAGGTTGTTTTTTAATTATTCATTTATTTTTTCCTCACCCCTTTCCTTGTTTTGGTGTACAAAGACATGCTAATTGAAGTGGGCGTAATCCGCCCACCTTAATGGCGTGAATTCAAGAACACGTCAAAAAGAAAAGGAGAGAAGAAAAGATAAGAAAAAGAGAAGGAACTTACATACTAACATATTTTATACTTATTCTAACAGGTTGTTCTTTATTTATTCATTTATTTTTTCCTCACCCCTTTCCTTGTTTTGGTGTACAAAGACATGCTAATTGAAGTGGGCGTAATCCTCCCACCTTAATGACGTGAATTCAAGAACACGTCAAAAAGAAAAGGAGAGAAGAAAAGATAAGAAAAAGAGAAGGAACTTACATACTAACATATTTTATACAAAGTAGTAGAAAAGATGACTATTAAAACTACTGTGCTAATAAAACTAGAATTGGACGCACTAGTGTGCAATATAGAGTTTAAGTTACACAGACGTTCTTGAATTCGTTTGTACGTCTTTTAATGAATCCGAGAAGCTTGTTTGCCCTGGATGTAATGTGATCGAGGAGAAAATTAAAGCTCAGCCTAAAATCTAGGATAACCCCAAGATCTGCAATGTGATTTATCCTTTTTAGTTCAACCCCATTTAGCTCAAAACTACTATAAAGCATTTATTTTTTACGAGAATAACTTATTACATAGCATTTATTTTTATTTAGAGAAAGCTTATTTTGAGTACACCAATTTTCCAGGGATACAAGTTTATTCTGTAAGAAAACTGCATCCACATCAGATTTGATGATATAATACATTTTTAAGTCGTCTGTGTATAAGAGATGTGGAATATCATACTAAACTTCAGATATATCTGCAAGAAATATGTTAAAGAGGAGTGGACCATAATAATCTTATTAGATGGAGTACCCTGAAATTTAAAATGTTGGGATCTTCCACTAAGATAGGATATAAGCCATTTCAACAAAGAACCTGATATACCGAATTTTTATAATTTTTTAGTTAAGATAACGTGATCAACTCGATCAAATGCTTTACTAAAATCGGTATATATGGCATCTGTCTGAAGACCTTTTTCCATATTGTTAAGAACATCTGATACCATTATTGTGAGGTTTGTAGTAGTTGATCGTCCTTTACGGAATCCGTGTTGTTGTTCATTTAAGTGTGGATTAACTATTTCAGTGAGCTTAGAACATATTATTTATTCAAAAAGCTTAGGAATAAATAACAATAAGGCAATAATACCTCTGTAATTTTCGATCCCTCTCTTATCGCTATTCTTACAAATTGGTGTAAGATGAGATGACTTCCAAAAAGATGGAAAAACACTGTTTGTAAAGACTTTCAAAAATAATATGTAATGGTGTTATTAATTGAGCTAGGCGCTGAACGAGGAGAATTGGTGGAATAAGGTGCGGACCGGAAGACTTGTAGGGAATTCATTTATAGAATTAATTATATCCTCTTTTGTAACATTGACTGTGCAAACCAAAGGGGACGTGTTGGTATACAGTAGCGGGGTACGAATTGGGGTTGAAGGATAAAATAATTCAGTTCATTTCTTATATTATTATAATCAGCGTTAATAAAATCATACACTTCAGAATTATTAAATGATTGTCTAAAAGCTATACGGGAAGAAAGTAATTGAACTGTAAATGCAGTATGGTGAAGGGTATTTGAGAATAAATGCTCTGCTTCACAGGTTGGAGTGACGTTGACTTCGTCGTATGAGTTAGTAAGAACTTAATCTAACCACCGTCCATTCTGGTTAGGGATGGGAGCTACTTGCAGACAATCGTTGCAATAAAAGGTGCTAAGTAAATTAAGGTCGACCGAATTAGTAAGATTAATTGGAAGGAGGTGTTTGTCATTCTCATCAGTAAAGAAATATTGGGACGGTTAAAGTCTCCCAATATAATTATTTTATGTTCTTCGCTTAACGTGGCTGTAATTGAAGTTATAGTTTCAAGTTCATTGTATGAACTTTCTTTTGAGTAAGGAGGTATATTTTCTTGCACCAATATAGATATAACGATTTAGATCTAGTATTATTCTTATTATTCGGAGTTCAAGGCAATTATGGGAGGATGTTGCAATTATATCACTAGACAAGGCATTGTTTGTGGCGATTAAAAATCCTCCACCACGAGAAAGACCTGTTTTTGTATAATCTCTATCATTACGGTATATTGTCCAATCAAGAATTTCCTCATTTTTTAATGTATCATTTAACCACGTTTCCGCAAAGACAAGAAAATTGAAGTAACAACATCTAGCATCAACAAAAACTTTACTAAGTTTACCTCTCATACCACCACAGTTATGGTAGAATAAGTTTAAAGCACTTGACGGGTTAGGCTGGTTTTGGAAGATAGGGGTCGTAATAGTGTGATAGCTAGGATCAGTAGTAGTTTTTTGTGTTAG
The DNA here is from genome assembly GCA_963920525.1 of Dichetophora obliterata. Taxonomy (NCBI): domain Eukaryota; kingdom Metazoa; phylum Arthropoda; class Insecta; order Diptera; family Sciomyzidae; genus Dichetophora; species Dichetophora obliterata. Next base: position 139,425,043 of record OY986439.1, read on the forward strand.
CACGAGATCTTTGTAGGTGCCAAATCCGCTTTGTATGTGCATGCGATGCGAATGCGGAGAGATCATTTTCAACATCTTTTGGAGATAAGTTGAAGCTTTCATCGTAGTTTATAAAAATTTTCTTCAAATCTTCTGGCTCCGTTGATGTATCGAAACCATAACACTTGTTTTAGTTATAGCATCTATACAAATAGAATTCGATTTGTTATATAGGTATGCCAGGTACAAGAGTTATCTTATAAACGCCGGTCACGAAGACGAGACATGATAAATCGGCCTTCACTACTTATGTTAGACAGATTTTTTGTTAATTTCGCTCGGTGTGGTAGAAGAGGATTAATAAAAGGTGGTGGTGAGACTGCGAAGGGTGCATCTAAAGAGGGTGTTGCAGTCGATATTGGTTGAATTGTGGTGGATGGAATGGTTGAGGTTATTGAAGTGGGCATCTGAGGATTAGCTTGGGTTGTAGATGTTGATGGAGGATGTGATTGTGAAGAGTTAAGAACGTGAGACCGAATAAAATTAGGATAACTTTTATTGGTATTTAAGTTATTGGTAGGTGGAGGTGGAATATGTAAAGGTCTAGAATAGGGGTTAAGGTTAAAAGAAACGCGTTTATTAATACGATTATTGAAATCGGGATATACAGAAGTTTTGAAACTCCAGTTTTGATTAGGTTTAGATTGTTTATTTGTGGCCTTAAAAGGTAATTTAGTATTATTATTATTTTTTACTATGGATTTAGTAGGCTTTTTAGAATTATTGATTTTTACTTTAGAATTGTTGTTACTCACTATATTATTATTTTTCTTAACTGAAATGGTCTTCCTATTTGTACTCTTATTTATGTGTTTGCTTCCTAAACTTTTAACAAAATTTCTGAATGTTGTCGATGTGATGTGAGGACCTCGATCAGAAGTAATTTCCAGAGGAACTCCAAAACGTGATATGTATTCTCTTTGAAGCGTGTCTACAATAGTGTTGGCGTTAGTATCTTTTAGTGGATACACTTCGGGTCAACGTGTGTTTCGGTCGATTAAGGTAAGTAGATATCTATAAGTGATTGATATCGGTAGTGGACCAACTAGATCGACATGTACATGCTCAAAGCGGCCGTGTGAAATGTCTGTTTTGTGTGGTGTTGTTTTCGTGTATCTATGTATTTTCGATTTTTGGCATCTAACGCATTCCTGTGACCATTTGTTAATTTGTATGTTCATTTTGGGCCAGAAGTATCGCTGTGTTATTAGTCGTCGGGTAACTCGTTTACGTGGGTGTGAGATGTAGTGTAATTGTTCAAATATTTGTTTCCGTAATGTTTGTGGGATATATGGACGCGTTTTAGTGTCTGTTCGCACCAAATCTTCATGTTGAGCATTGGAATGTGTATTTGTTCGAATTTGTAAGTATGTTTGGATAGTATTTCTTGTAATTCTGAATCTGTTGCTTGTTCTTTGTGTAATGTTCTGAGATTGATATCTGAAGCCGTGAAAGCTTTGATTTCAGCTCGTGAAAGAGCATCTGCTACGACGTTGTCTGAACCTTTGATATGTTTGATGTCGTTAGAAAAATGTGCACTGAATTCTAGGAGTCGTGTTTGTCTTGGGCTTCTTTCTGTTTTTATGTGTATTGCTGTAGTAAGTGGCTTGTGGTCTGTGTAGATTGTGGAGTTCGTCCTTCTAAGTTTTGTGCAAAATGTTTAATAGTGACGTAAATTGCCAGAAGTTCGCGATTGAACGTGCTGTATTTCTTTTCGGATGGCGCTAATTTCTTTGAAAAGAAAGCTAGTGGTTCTGTTTGATTATTGTACTCTTGTTCTACAATTCTTCTTCTATTATTGTACTACAGCGATGGAAAAAGTTTTGCTTTGCTATTAAAATGATTAAGTAGCACTTCCTTAGTAAAACTTTCTTTTGTCGCTGTGAATGCTTCTGTGTCATCTGTCCAATTTAAATGTTTATCTTTTGTTATTGATGCAAATGTGTGTAAGTGTATGTGCCATTTTTGGTATGCACCTACATATGGAAATAATTTATCATCCCGATGAATTTCTGCATTTGTTTAACTGTTTCAAATTTGGGGAGTTAATTATGCATTGAATTCTATCGGGAGATGGTTGGATGCCATGTTTTGAAATGTTGTAGCTTATATTGTTTACGCCGAAAATACATTTGTTTGGTTTTATGTTTAGTCCAAATTTGTCTAGTCGTTCGAATACTAAATTTAGATGTTTTAAGTGTTCTTCTTCGGAGTCGCTGGCTACTAAGAAATTGTCGAGGTAAGCGAATACAAAGTCTTATTTTTTCAGAACCTCGTTGATAAATCTTTGAAATGCTTGCGCTGCATTTCTTAAGCCGAATGGCACTCTGAGGAATTCAAACATTCTGAAAGGTGTCGTTATTGCAGTCTTATGAATGTCTTTAGAGGCCATTAGAATTTGGTGGTATGTTCGTACTAAATCTAATTTTGAAAATATGTTTTTGTTGCGTAAGTCTATAGATAAGTCGTGAATGTGTGGTAAGGAGTATCGGTCAGGGACTGTAATAAAGTTTAATCTTCGAAAGTCGAAGACCACAGGGTCTCCAGCCGTTTACATATTTTTTGGGAACGAGATGTAATGGTGATGCTGACATGGGGTCTGACTGACGACATATACCTGATTTGACTAGACAGTCGAACTCTTGTTTTGCAATTTTGAATAAAAATTTCTATATGACCTTGTCATTTATTATGTTGATCCGACCAAAAACACACAGCAACAGCCTGAAGATTTGCCAGCAAATCTCAAAACAACCATGCTTTGTTAGTGGTGAATTCCAACGGACTCCATACAATAACATAAGCATAACCTCAAGTAAAACAATTAAAAACAACAACAAGAAAGGGGAGAAAAAATGAGAAATAGAAACTGAAATCTCATCGCCTCTGTTGGTGTATTGTTGGTGTGCACGAGGCAAGCACAGCCCGGGATCGATTCCCGCCGGCATCGTAAAAATTTCTGATGAAGCCTTTTTTCTGATGAAGCTCAAAATTGTAATAAAATCAGCTAGTGATGTTTTCCTTTTTGTATTGAAAATGTTGTTGTTGTGGTTTTTTCTTTGGAAAAAATTCGTTAAAGCAATTAATTGTTCTAACCTGACCTAAAGCTCAATAAACGATTTTAAACTATCAAATAACTAGAATTTGTATTTAAAATCAAGAATGATTTAAACTATCAAACATTTAGAATTTGTATTTAAATTATAGAAAATCAATTTTGAATTTGGTTAAGTCTAAACTTCGTGGTTTAGAAAATGGTAACTGTCCTTCTGTAGTAATGTGGTATTCTGTTGTGTGTTTAACTGTTTTGTAATCAGGTTATGCTGTGAGTGATGGAAAGTTTTTGAGTAATGTAGTGTAGTTGTTGTCTTTTGTGATTTATTTAGGTAGTGATGTTTCAGTGAATGCTATGATCGCGTTAACTGATAGTTTTGTTAGTGGAACAATGCGTTTTTTATGTTTCAGATCTATCAAGAGTCAATATTTTGTAAGGAAATCTGCTCCTATAGCAGATTTTACAAACATTTTACGCGACCCATAGTCTTGTAATGTCTGCCAAAATGAAAGTGAATGGAAATTCTCGTCTGAATTTTAAGTTAACATTGAGTAGTTTCTTTCCGTAAGTCGAAACTGTGCTACCATTTGCTGCTGTCAAGGTAAAGTCGGAATTATTTTTGTGTGACTTGAATTTGTCTACTGGGAGCACTGAAACTTTTGCTTCGCTGTCAATCAGAAAGTTAATTTTGTTGCCTGTATCGTATATGAATAGACGGCGTGTGAGTGTAATAGAACTTCCATCATAAGCCATCGCAATGATGGAGTTACTTAGTTTGTTGTGTTGTGTGTATCGTTTTGAGCAAAGGTGCATGGCTGCTCGCATTTTCTAGATTCTTTGCCGAATTTTAAATGGTATCCACATACCCAGTTTTTAGGACTTTGCCTAGGCAAACTTCTAGAAGTTGATCTACGTCTTGAAGAGCTATTTCGATTAAATCTTCTCGAGTTGTAGTGCGAACGATTGTTTCGTTCGTTTCCAAGCTCTTGTACCTCGAGAGAGAGAGTTCATTAAATTATTCTAAAATTTTGGAAGTAGTTTCGGAAAATTTTTGTGTTATTTTATTTTGTACTAATTCGGAGTTCGGAACGGTTTTCATCGCATGATGAGAATTTTTTTTAATTATTGAGACTTCTTACTCAGTGATAACTTCCCATAAGCTATCTGCGAGTCTTAACCTGTCTTCTACTTCCTTGAGCCCAGACCCAGGCAAAGCGATATTAAGGCTTTTGGGTAGTTTGCTACAGTTTTGAATGATGTCGCTATACTGATGAGTCTGCTAGCATGAGTAGTGAGCGGTAAAATTGAGATGGTTTTTGGCCTCCTATCTCGGAATCAGATTAAATTTCATCGAACCTCTTGTTCTCGCTTAAAGTGTTTCGGTCAATCAAAATCTTTTGCAAACCTTCGTATAAATTTGTTGAAGGTGATTTCTAAATAAAATCGAGCACTGTAATAATTACCTCTTGCGGTAGAGAGGTAACTAAGTATTCGTATTTGGTTTTGTCTACAGATATTTCCTTTGATTGGAATTGGATTTCCGCATTGGCAAGCCATGCTTCGGGAGACGAAGTCCAAAATTGAGGCAACTTGACCGCTGTCGTGTGTATTTCGGAGTGACTAGGTATTTCAAACAGATTGACTAATCAGGTTCAAGGTTGATTAATGACGTGCGATTCGCCTTCGCCAGTGTGAGAGGTATGTAAGAAAGTGTAAGAGGTATGTGATTAATTTTGACTAACGTTTAATAGTTATTAAAAAAATATATATATATGTGTTCCTATTAATGTGTACCTTATGATTTGTTCCTATATCTTATAATGTGTTCCTATACCTTATATGTGTTCCTATTTATTTCCTATTTGTATAACAGGTGCAGCGGAGTGCCTACGGTGTGAAACGAGCGATTTCTTTCGTCCCGATCGTTTTACTACCGTAAAAAAAGCTACCTCGTGAAAATCTAAATAAGTGTGATTTTTACATTCTTCTAAAAATTTTAAAATACAAGAAAATTTAATTATTATTTTATTGTTGTGCCGCTGTTGGCGTTGCTGCTGCTGCTGCTGCGTCGACAACGCAGTTTCTTTTGTTAGTGTTCCTGCTGCTATGGCTGTTATAGCTGAGCGTGCTGTTGTTGTTGTTATTGTAGTTGTTGTTGTTGTTGTGGCCGCTGCAGAAGACAAATATATACGTGGTAGTATGAAAAGGAATGGACAGATACGATAGAGGAATAAATAGAAGGGCATTGAATCACAACCCTACGGCCAAATCAAGGAAGCGGGCGACCTTGACCGGCTCGGTCCAGAGGGACAGTGACGTAAGGTCCGTCGGTCGGGATGGGCAGTCAAAAAAATGACGCGTCGTATGCTGCGCAGCGCCGCAGTGGGGACAAACGTCCGCGATGTCGGGATTTATTCAAAACAGGAGATCAAATTGTTGTTGTATCTGCTGATGTTGTTGCAAAAATTTTTTGTTATTTCAAAATTTTGTTGCACGCAGTGACCGTGTCTGCTGCGATTTGGTTGTTGTTGTTTCTTAGAAAGGATTTTTATTATTGCTGTTGTTGGCGTAGTCGTTGGTAACGTTGTGTTGCGGTGGTGTCGTTGCGTGGGCGTGTGTTGGCAGACGCCAGTGAAACGGATGGTTTGTGAATCCAGATGTCGGATAGTAGGATCGCCAGTTTTAGAGGTTTTTTGGTTCCTTTTTATTTTATATTGCTTTTATTTTAATAATAATTTTACGCGTTACAAACTTTAACAACAACAATTTCAACATTGGGCCATGAATAAAATATTTGGAATGAAATATTATTGAACAATTTATTGATTATAAAAAATTATCAATAATGAAAACAAATTTTTTGAATTATTTTGTAAATTAAAGTAAAGTGTAGTTTTTAATGTGTGTGTGATTTGTGTGTGTTATTTATGTGTGTTATTTATGTGTTTTATTTAGGTGGTGGTAAGGCACCACACAAGTATCAAAAATAATTTATGAGAAATAATTACCCCAATATCTCTTTCCAATCAAACTATCGTTTTATGCCATCGGAATTCAGTATTCGACATAAATTTGCACATGCAGTTTCGCTGATAATATTTTATGGGCGTTCGACAAGGGGCGTGGTAGCAACGCTGTGGGTTTCAGCTAGTGTGCAATAATTGTACATTAATTTATTACTAAAAGCAGCTAAGTTCGCAATTGGTCGGCTGTTTCAGACGAGTTGAACAAATCGTTTCATTTTGGGTTAAATGTCAAAGCAAATGTTATGAGTGCAGACATTTTGTAAGTTGCAATCGTCTTGTTTCGTCTATTTTGGTTTTCATGGAAGTCGGTGGTGCGGGAAGGAAAATTTCGGCTGTGCTTAACAGCACAAAATATTTTTATTTTAATGTCTTATTCAATATTGTTTCTATTTTATCCGATTTTACTAAAATGTTAACTCTTTGTGCGTTACGCTGCGATTCTTTTCGGGCAAAGCTTAAATTCTTTAGATGTTTTCTTGGTTGCTGTAAATTGTATTGCTGTTAAGCATAACCAGCATATTTTTCATAAAATAACTAAAAATTTTGAAAATCAAATATATTTTTCATATCACCAAATTGAACTTTTTTTAAAAAATCGGAAAACAATAAAAATATTGAAAAGCTATTAAGATTAAAATACTTTTTGTGACGTTAGGCATGGCCGACATTCCCCTTTCCCCACCCCTGACTATACATATATTATGAGGAATTCACAGAGATACAGAAGTTGCGACTGCGGTAAAGTCTACTTGTAACATTAATAGGTTAAACCACAGTTAATTTTGTAAAAATTTTTTGTCTAAATTGGTATGTCCGTTTTTTTTTGTAGAAAAATCAATAAGAAGTTTATGTTTTACAATCATCAAATACCCTAAGTAAATATAATGAATCACCTAATTTATTTTATAATGGTTTTTTAGATATCCGAAAAAGACAAAAAGAAAAATGAAGACCGCCGCCCGAATTGGTCTAATGGAGTCGAATTTCTGATGTCTTGCATATCCATGTCAGTGGGATTAGGAAATGTTTGGAGATTTCCGTTTACTGCATATGAAAATGGTGGTGGTGCTTTTCTTATACCCTACATTATTGTGCTATTTTTAATAGGTAAAAATATTTTTTGCATAACTATTTAAAATTTAATGCTTTTCTGCAGGGAAACCTATGTATTATCTGGAAATGATTCTTGGTCAATTTACAAGTAGGGGATCCGTTAAAATATGGTCGCTTTGTCCATCGTTTTTAGGTAAGTTAAAAACTGTTTGAATGTTTCAAAAAATCGCTCAAAGAAAATAAATTTAAGGCGTTGGCTATGGACAGGCTTTTGCAACAATGACCATCGTAACATATTATTCGTCGTTGTTAGCGCTTACTCTGTACTACATGGGAGTCTCATTTCAATCAGTACTACCTTGGACATATTGCCGTCCTGAATGGGGTGATTCTTGTCTGGATTCTTTGTCAGATGGTGAATCTTCGTTTGTTAATTCCTCCGTTAAGCTTCAGAGTAGCTCTGAATTATATTTCTTGTAAGTATAAAACTATTTTCCTTTTTTAAAATATATGTTTTTAGTTTAAAACAGGGGTGCGCAAAAGGCCGCCATGGGCGGTAAGCTTTCACACACATTTGTTGACATGAAAATTACAAAGCTTTCAGTAACTATCCAGACTTCGAGCAGGCATGTTGCGGTTGCGGTTGCTCGCTGCTTAATATGTTCTTGTTTTTGACTTTTTAAATATTTCATACGACTCTGTAAAAACTTTGGTAAAGAAGATAGTATGCAAAATTTTTTGTTTTTTCGACGAAAAACATAATGAGCTGTGTATTTACTAAAAATAAAAGAAATTAATCTTCTGACCTGGGAGTTATACGCCAAAAGCTGAACACACAACGCAATAATTGCGTTTTGCTGATACTATATTCAGTTTTTTCTGTATAATATCCAGGTCAATATATTTAATTATTTATTGAAGACATTGGCAATGCTTCAAAAAACAACTTAAAAAAGAATTTCGCAATTATCTTCATTACCAAAATTTTTACGGAGTCGTATGCACAAAACTTTCACAACCGTTAAATTTCTTTATGCCAAAAACGCCAATGTGCACATGTTTTCACTAAAAGTGATTTTGTTACCGCTAGAGATAAGATAGATCAGTGAATTTTTTTTTTCATGACTAACACCATAATTTTATGTGTATGTATGGAAAAAATATTGTCGGCCTTTGTAGTCTAGTGGAGAGTGCGCTAGACTCTCAACTCAGAGATCCCCGGTTCGAATCCGGGCTCGGGCATGGTTCTTTTCACTTTCTTTGTTCTTTCCTACATTTACGAATTAAGGAAAAACTAAAAATACACAACTAAATTTGTGTAAAATGTAGAATTAAAGGTCAGGAACAACGAAGTGCTGGAAATGCTTGCCCGAGGTTAAGGCATAACACTAGCCTCGGTTAAAAGCAATTCAAATTGTCATTCACGGTAGTTTCGCCTAATCAATAATTCACGTATTGTTTCAATCAATTCCTCTCAATAAATCTTTCCCTTTAATTTCAGGTCAAAGACCAAACTTTGTTTGTATAAGGCGCAAGCCTAGGTTCTTTGATCTTTTATAAAAAAAAATAAGCCCAAGGAAGATAATCCCAAATTTTAAATTTGGGCCGCTTAATAAGGGGTTCTGACCTGTTGGTCAAACCCCCAAACGGGGGTTCTGACCTCTTGGTTTCAATAAATACTGATATCTTTGTGGATAAGCAATAACAGCTTAAGTCTGATTTCAAAGTTTCGAGAAATCTTGGTTCAAAGTTTTCAATCGCCATATAAGTTATATGAAAGGGTCTTTTAATTTTGTACCATAACTTTGAGTAAGGTCATGCTAAAAGATCGAGATTTTATGTGCTATATGCGGATAAATCCTTTTTTTAAAAAATTTGAATAAAATATTTTATTTCGAAGTTTTATTTTTTATAATTTATTTGAAAATAAAAATGAGGCAGTCCCGATCTCGTCACTACTGCTCGCTTCCGTTTGCCCAATCTTTCTGATTTTACTTCTCAAAATTATTCAGTAGTGCCAGTCGATTCCACCCAAGCTTCGACATAAGAATCGCCGCTTGTCGTTTTATATTCAAAAGCATATAGTACTACGGCACGGCCATCCTGCACGTCCTCGTGCGACTCGTCTGAAATAAACAAAGATCTAAAGAGTATCTTGTACAATCACTTGGCCAATTCTGACCAAAACATAGTTTATTTGATAAACTGATTAACAAACAATGAAATTACAAACAAATAAACAACATTCATATTTTATAAGACAGTTCATTGTTCCAATGTCATATATGTCATGTCCCATTTCATTACCATGCAAACAAACAAAAATAATAATAATTTGAGATTAATACACATTGTTCAGTCTAGTAATCACTATCCGACTAATAAAAATTACATCACAAATCACTTTTTTTTTTTTTTTTTTTTTGTAGTAACCTCTAGTTACTAAAATGAATAATCACTTCTATTCATTGATATTCCACAGCCGATATCTGGCACCAATAAATACCAAAACACCTCTCTCCGGTTATTTTTTGGTTATTTTCACCATTGCTTCTATCCAGCAATGTTACCATTTCTGACCACAACAATGCGCATTACATCTCTATAATAGCCAAAATTAATTACTTCGCTCTTCATCAACATTAACGGACTCAAATGTTTCATCATCAATTTCGATAGGGACATGACTTTCAGGCATTCGCCTCATACGATCATGAGCATACTTGTACGTCCGGTTACAGTTTAAAGATTTCACCACATATCGGTCACCATCCAAAACTTCAATTACTTTGAATGGGCCTTTGTACTTTGGGTCAAGCTTTGTTTGGTTCCGTTCTTCGTTTTGTAGTAGTACAAAATCTCCTATCACAAATTTGTCCAGTTGGGCTTTAGTACTATCAAATCTTATTTTATCATAGCTAGCGTTCTTCTCCATATTACATTTGTCTTTATTTCGAGCATCATCAAGGTTTATTGGCTGTTCATTGACATCAGGCACTAATATGTCTGTAGGTCTAGCTACTTTACCAATAAGCAATTCTAAAGGACTAAATTTCGTGACTCGACTTTGTGTACAATTTAAAGCTAACTGAACGTCAGGAAGAGCATCCTGCCATGTGCGGTTACTAGTTTCAACTGCAGTTAGCATATTCTTTAACGTACACATTACACGCTCAACTTGGCCGTTTTCGCGAGCACTACCTGTTGCGATTAAATGTAAATTGATACTATGTGAATTACAAAATTCACAAAATTCTCGACTTGTAAAACAACGACCCTGATCAGCAATGACACGCTTGCTTTAAAGCTGCAATACAACTACAAGTATCGATGTTTATGGTATGATGCAAAATAACGAATTTAGTAAATGCGTCTATCAGTACAAAAACGTATTCTTTTCTGTCACTTTTTCCGCCTAGTTTTCCAGTTGCATCAATATGTAAAGTGTGCCAAGGAATCGCTATTTTTGGTATAGAGTGCAATTCGGCCTGAACTTTCCCGGAATGAGATTTGGAAATTTTACATGTAACGCAATTATCTACAAATTTCCTAACAAATTTTGACATCTTTTCAAACCAATAAAGTTCGTAAACTTTCTCTAAGGTCTTCTCATAACCTAAATGCATCAGTGTTTCATGAGTGTTATTAATTATTGACCATCTAAGCCACCGAGGAACTATTGGCAGGCATTGTGATCTACCATTACGTTGTATTTTACGATAAAGAATGCCTGAGCGAATCTCATAAGTCCGAGAAATATCATCAGTAAGGTTGTTCGCATTTATGTCCTTTATTAGTTTCACAATTTCACCATCTCGCTGTTGCTGTGCTAAGAGCCAATTATCAGATAATTCGGTTAAGTTTACTATCTTGGACTCGACTTTCTCATATACGTTAACAGAAGAGGGCAGTGGATTTCTTGAAAAGAAGTCTGCATGACTCATACTATTTCCTTTCCTATACACAACTTCAAACTCAAAAGCCTGTAAGAAAGCCCACCACCTATGCACTCGAGGAGTTAGATCAAGCTTCTTACGTGAAGCCTGTAAAGAGTTACAATCAGTAACAACAATAAAACTACGTCCGTGTAAATAATGCCTAAAATGCTTAATCGCATTCACAACCGCAAGAGTACTTGGATTCAGCAGCCGAAGTACGCTTGCTATAAAAGGCAACCACAAAACACTTTGAGTCTTTTTTTTGCATTAATATAGCACCATAGCCAATAGCACTAGCATCTGTATGAAGCTCTATTGGACAAGAAGGATCAAATAGCATTAATACAGGTGAAGAAGTCAAAACGGTTATTATTTGTTGTCTAATAGATTCATGCTGAGGTTTCCAATCGATTTTACTCTTGCCAGATGTCAAAGCATATAAAGGGGCCATTATTTGAGAAAACTTAAGAACAAACCTTTTGAAATAAGATGCAAGTCCTATAAATTGGCGTAACTGTGTAACGGTTTCGGGTGGAGGCAGAGCTGTCAAAGATTCAATCTTTTTGGGGTTCGGTTTAATTTTTCCACCACTTACCTCGAAACCAAGGTATTGTACTTTTTGTTTGAGGAAAGAACGTTTTTTCAGATTTAGGGAAAACCCTTTTTCTGTAAGAACTTCTAGTACAATACGCAGTCTTTCCAATGCCTCTTCAGCATTTTAAGCCACAATAAGGATATCATCCATGTAGACAACAACAAATGAATTTATCAAATTACCTAAGGCATTAATCACTGCACGCTGAAAAACTGATGGTGCATTTCTAAGGCCAAATGGCATGGCTAGAAATTCATATTGACCGTCGGGAGTTACAAAAGCTGTATACTCAACCGAATCAGGATGAATAGGTATTTGGTGAAACCCTGAAGCCATGTCTAAACTCGTGAAGAAATAAGAACCTTGCAACCTGTCAATTTGGTCTGAGATGAGCATTAAAGGAAATCTGTCGGGAATTGTATTATCATTTAATTCACGAAAGTCTACACACATTCGATCTGAACCATACTTTTTCTTCACAAGGAGTATGGGACTTGCAAATGGTGACGAACTAGGGCGAATAATACCACAACTTAATAGCTCATTAATTCTGTCTCGCACAATACTACGCTCTTCAGAGCTCAATCGATAAGGGCGCCTATAAACTGTTTTGTTAGGATCTTTCAGTCGTATTTGTATTGGTGTTGTATTAGCTTGGGTATTTGGAAATTCAGATACAAAGCTTTGTTTAAAAAATTCAAAATATCCAATAACTTTGGCTTTAGGTCTTGATGTCAGTGTCAATTAAATCAAACTCTATATACTTTCGTGCGATAACTTCACAAGTATGAACCAAACTTACTCTATTAAAACATAATTTGTCTGATGTCATATGCACAGCAATACCCTGGCTAAGGATTTCGCGTCCAATAATTATTTTACAATTTATTACAAATTATTTACGATCTTTTGAAGAAATTCTATCGATGTCACCAGATCTTTTGCGAATTATCTTGGGACAGCTTGATGCATAATGACCTGCACCTTGACAGTTGAAACAGGTGACATTCGGCTTAGCTGGAATTTTGAAATTTTCAGTGCTGCTCAATCTTGATTTATTCGTGTAAATGTTCTTGAATTTGCATTGCAAAGCTTTATGACCTTGCTTTCCACAATTGAAGCATTGTATATTGGGTGATGGTACTGACGTCTTGGTTCGTTTGATGTCTGGGCTACTTATGTTTTGCGTAATAGCTTTCCTTTTAAAAAATGACAGTGCCTTTAGTTCCTGTTGTAACAAATTCCTAGTTCCAATGTCCGTCGTAAATGCCAAACGATGAACTCTAGGCTCAAACTGAGAAATGTGGGCTAATACTGTGGATACAGCTATCTGCTCAGTGGACAAGTTTTTCCATCGAGCCATTAAAGTTGTTAACTGGGTTGCAGCATATGCAGATAGGCACTCGCCATTCTTAGGTCTGTTACTATTTAAATTCATTAAAAATGCTGCTGAAGTTTCATGACAATCATATCGCGCCGTAAAAATATTCATAAATTCTGGCCATGTCATTTCTGGATATGAGACTTGGGCTAACCAGACAGATGCCTGTCCTTTGAGAGCCCGACTAAGGATATTCATCAACGATGTACTTTGCGGTGGCTGTTCAGAGATGCACATATCCGCCATTGCGACCCAAGTTCGCGCATCAGCATTCTCCATTATCTGGGTTAAACTCCGGCAAATATGTAACAGCATTAGATGATGGTTTGATGGCTTCTACAAGCGCTAAAAAAACTACGATTTTGTTGCTCGAACAATAGCCGCCATTTTTCTTCAGTCACGGCTTGTGGTGAATTTTGGGTCAATCCCACTTCTGATGTCGAATTATCATCCATTTTAAATCCTTTTTTTTTAAAATTTGAATAAAATATTTTATTTCGAAGTTTTATTTTTTATAATTTATTTGAAAATAAAAACGAGGCAGTCCCGATCTCGTCACTACTGCTCGCTTCCGTTTGCCCAATCTTTCTGATTTTACTTCTCAAAATTATTCAGTAGTGCCAGTCGATTCCACCCAAGCTTTGACATAAGAATCGCCGCTTGTCGTTTTATATTCAAAAGCATATAGTACTACGGCATATATAATATATATATATTAGGGCGGGTCAAATTCTGGCTCAGCGAAATTCGTAAAATACATGTAATTTCAAGACTTTTTCTCCACTACAGCATATACAAATTCTGAAAAAAAGCTGTGCGGACTTTCGTAAATAGATTCATACACATACATTCATACATTCATATTTTATAATTGAGAACAAAATCTATTTACGAAAGTCCGCACAGCTTTTTTTCAGAATTTGTATATGCTGTAGTGGAGAAAAAGTCTTGAAATTACATGTATTTTACGAATTTCGCTGAGCCAGACCACCAAAAAATTCGTCCATACAAATTGACCCGCCCTAATGTATATATATATATATATATATATATATAAATATATATATAACACCCAGTAACCAAGAGGGTGTTTTAGATAAATCCCATCGACATAAAAGAGACTGCCGTACGTGTGTGCACTAAGGTGCCACTTATTTTTAAACTTTTAATTTTTAAGAAGCGCGCAGTGGCATTTTGTGACATTGTATCTAAAACTTAATTCTTGAAAATTTTAGTAAAATATGATAACAAAAACACGGGCCGCATCACGTTTTTTATACTTAAAATAGTGCTTTTTCTTATGAATTTTATTTTTGTTTGAAAATATAATTTAAACAAAGGTTATTGAAAATAGATAAAATATGTACACAAAAAAGTTTATTACGCTTTAAATTTTGTTCTTAGATTTTCTAAATTAGCAAATAAATACGTAAAAATATCAAATTAAAAAATTACTTTTAGCAAGTGTTGTTTTTGTTCTTCATCTTTCGTTATCTTATCATGATAATCAGTTACAAAGAGTATATATCTATAACAGATTTCACTCGTCGCTCGTTATTTTTTGCTCGTCGATATTAGCCATCCATCGACAGAACAGGGTATTTTGATGGGACATTTATTTTATACCCCTTCAAAAGTGCGAGTTTGTTTACATTTTGTTTTCTATATTTTGATCATTTTGGCTGCGTGCACAAGGGAGCAAAAAGATAGGTATTTTTTAATGTGCTTGCCTTTTTCTTCTTATTTGAATATATGAAGAAATATTGCAAATTTTATGAATGAAAATAAAATTTTACAGCTTCTTATTTTGTTTCCAGCTGGACATTTTTGTTGTGATTTTGTTGTAGATATATTTTGTTTGCTGCTGCAGACAAGGATTTTTAGATATTTCATTAGTTGAATAGAAAGACAGAATTCTGATTCGGCTAATGAAATAATTATTGGATAATAAAAAAATGTAGCAATAAAATAGAATTGGTCTAGCAGTATTTAATAAATTTAAAATAAAACAAAGAAATATTGTAGATTTAATTAATGAGAATAAAAGTTATATTTGATACAAATTTTACAGGATATTATATATATGTACGTGTGATTTTTTCTTCCATCTTCTTTAGTTTGTTTCTAGCTGGACATTTTCCTTGTAGCAATATTTTGTTTGCTACTTTGGATACACAACCATAATTTTTAGATACTTCATTACACCAATAAAAAGATGAAATTCTGATGATTCGGCTAATGAAATAATTATTAGTTAGGACTTGAAAAATTTTTTTTAACAAAAATGCTTTTAATAAATAAAATTAACTTGAAATAACAATATACAAACACCAAATTTCTTCAAAATCAAAGAAGAATTTATTGTATAAAGATATTCTCCGGCAGACGTTGTCCTGCCACCGCCTTACTGCCATATATGAATTTTAATGCTAATCGGAAAAAAAATTTTGTTTTCACCATTTTGAGTATAGTTGCCGAGCGTTATTACAAAATTACACTAAATTACAAAATTTTAGTCTAATACAACCAAAACCGTCCAAAATATAGCATTTTTGTTGATTTGTAGACGGTAAAAGAGGGTGTGGGAAAATATTTTTCTCTTAAACCATCTAGAACTCAAAACAAATCGAGTGCCAAAATTTGAGCTTAATTTACTTTATACCTATCGTTTTAATATTTTAACTGTATTAAAATGTAGAACAATATATATTTACGAATTTCGTAATCAATTTTTTTACTAACACTTTTTACAAATTTTACAAAATTAAATAGTTTTTATTGCTTGTATTAAAATTTATTCCAAGATTTCTAACCATGAAGATAGTATATTATTTTAAAAAAATTAAGAAAAATAAAAATTAATACAATATATGTATATTAGACCGTCCCACTTTTTCAACGTTTTTCGAAAAGTTTCCGGGACACCTTGATTTCTCATTCTACTCTTAAAAACATGAATTTTGGTATATAACACTTTAATATTAACTAACGGTCGCGCAATCGGCTTAAAGGCTTTTTGGCTAAAAATTATATTTTCGAAAAAACAAGAAATTTCTTCTTCAGTATTTTTCATATAAAATTTTCCATCTTATGCTATAAGAAACATTGCATTTTGTTCTGTACATTTTTTAAAAAAACTCTGCAAAGTGAAATTTTGATTAAATTTTTTTCGAAAATTTGATAACTTCAACTCACATTACCCCGCTTTACAAGAGCATAAGGAAGAAATTTTTAATTATGTAAATTTCGTATTTTGAAAAATTTTACAACAAAAATTTTTATGTATAATTTGAAGATATATGATACGGTATTTTTTCGAAAAAGCAACACAACTGCACAATGAGTTTTTTCGAAAAAAATTCAATTTTATTTTTATTAAACGTAGCTACATAAGAATTTATGTAAATAACCATAGTAAACAAAATTATACGACATTAGTTTAAGTTGCGAAGTATTGTACGTTTTCTGTTGTCAGGATGATTTTTATTGTAATGTTCAATTACTTGGATGACACAATTTTGCTGTCCATTGTCCACGTATTATTTACCATATTTAGAAGTCATATGATTCTTTCTGCTGGATCATTTAAAATTGTTACATTTTTAAAATTTTATTTATTTCTAAAAAAATTTCATTTGTACTCCAGGATGCATCTTAATAAGTTCCTTACAAGAAAAAATATTGAAAAACTGTATAGTATAGTTAAGCCAGCGAAGGTGTCAAAGGCCAACTCATAGCAAATCCATCCAATAGCTAAAATTTACTATACATTGCAATACTAAATTGCAAACTGACTGCTGATTATAAAAAAAAATAAAGGCGAAAAAAACTGATATGGAAGGTAAGCGAATAAAAAACCAAATAATTGTGCTTAAAGAATTTTTTCTGCATGAAATTGAGTTAAGCGAAATTTCCAAATTAAAACAATCTTGCTTTTCATCAATTGGCTGTGAATATCACGTTTTACAACACTTGTAGCAAATTATATCAAAAAGGCCGTTCACAATTGATAGAAAATTTTTAAAATTTTTTATAAAAGCACAAATATCCAAAATACACGAAATTGTGAATTGCCCTACTAAAAATGCAAGCGTATTAAGATCCGTGCTTTTGTTAGATTGTTGTTGTTTCGAAGAATGATCAATATCAGATTAATAGCATAAAATCCGTAGTCACAAGGAAGAATGACTAAACTCAAGCTATCGTAAAAAAGCGATACGCCATTTTCTTTATTGCCATTCCTTGGAAGGATGAAGGAAAAAGCTTTTTAACCATAATAGAGTATCACTTATGTCTGCACATATTTCGTTTGTAACGGTTCATATATTTAAATTCAAATATTCATTAAATTCATAATATTCATTTTATTGACTATGAGTTTAGTCATTATTCCTTGTGACCACATAAATAGTAATTTAAATAATTCCATATTACAACAATTAAGTTGAATGTCTTGCAATTAAAGCTAATACCATATACATATAACTTTTACATACCTACTTATGTAGCTACGTTTAATAAAAATAAAATTGAATTTTTTTTAGAAAAAATTTACTGTGCAGTTGTGTTGCTTTTTTGAAAAAAATCCATATCATATATCTTTGAATAATACATCAAAATTTTTGCAGTAATATTCCTCAAAATACGAAATTTACATAATCAAAAATTTCTTCTTCATGCTCTTCTAACGTGGGATAATGTGAATTCAAATGCGAAATTTAAAAACCGACTTTATGGATCGCTATTTCATAATCTTAAGCCATTTCGGAAAAAAAAAACAACCAAAGCCAAAATTCGAATAATTTTTTTATGCGAATTTTGGCTTTTGTAGTTTGTAGTTGTAGGTAAAGGATAATTGAACAATAATCAATCTGAAAAAAGTAAATTTTCAAAAAAATTTTAGTTTAAATAGTGATTTAAAATAATTGTATGTAGGCATTTACTGCTAAACTAAATATATGTATTTGTACATGCATTTTTGAAAAACTATCCCTTTAGAAGCAAACTACCTTGTTTTTAAAAACAACTAATTAAAAAACTTATTTAAAATAATGTAGTTTATGAACTACTGTGAATTATATTAAGGCGGTATCCACTTCAATGTTGAATAGTTTTTATTGCATTATATATGAAGTAATCGAAAAACTATTTCAAAACAAGTGGCTTAAAACTAGTTTAAATTGTATTAAGGCGGCGACTGCTCTGATTTTGAAATAACGAAATAAAAACTTACTAAATTTCGGGACGATCTCGGGATCCCGGGATTCCGGGAAAACTACTTTGAATTATATTAAGGCGGCGACTACTCTGATTTTGAAATAACGAAATAAAAACTTACTAAATTTCGGGACGATCTCAGGATCCCGTGATTTCGGGATTGTATGTTCAGATCCTGAAAATCCCGGGATCTACAAATCTGCAAAAATTGACATCCCTACACCGCTCTAAGTTTTATTAAAAAAATAACCAAGTTTAAATATATACTCTTATTCAATTATATCAATTATATTTATTTTAAATTTTTTTTTCATATGTAATATTTTACAAAACAATTAAAATCGTCGTCTATAAAAAAGTGATTTTCTCGAAACAAAGTTTTTCTGATCGGCCAGGGTGTTTAAAAAATCTATCAAGCCGATTGGGCTGAAATTTCAATACGTTATTCTACAGCCAATGGCTCTAGCAGATAGTAGAAATTGTAATTTTTAATACTTTTTTATTATTTTGTTTGCTTAGAAGTTCGAAATTTTTTCATTTTTGTACAAATACATGTATTTTTTTACATGAAAAAAACCAGAATTTTTCTCTATTACTATATAAAAAGGAATTCTTCGTCTATACTTACGATACTATCGAAACTGTGTCTTTTTATTAATTAAAAGCATATTTGTTAAACAATTTTTTTCAAGTCCTAACTAAAAATTATGGTTGTGTATCCAAAGTAGCAAACAAAATATTGCTACAAGGAAAATTTCCAGCTAGAAACAAACTAAAGAAGATGGAAGAAAAAAAATCACACATACATATATATAATAACCTGTAAAATTTGTATCAAATATAACTTTTATTCTCATTAATTAAATCTACAATATTTCTTTGTTTTATTTTAAATTTATTAAATACTGCTGGACCAATTCTATTTTATTGCTACATTTTTTTATTATCCAATAATTATTTCATTAGCCGAATCAGAATTCTGTCTTTCTATTCAACTAATGAAATATCTAAAAATCCTTGTCTGCAGCAGCAAACAAAATATAGCTACAACAAAAATGTTCAGTTGGAAACAAAATAAATTCGGCAACCATACACATGCAAATGAGAAGCTGTAAAATTTTATTTTCATTCATAAAATTTGCAATATTTCTTCATATATTCAAATAAGAAGAAAAAGGCAAGCACATTAAAAAATACCTATCTTTTTGCTCCCTTGTGGACGCAGCCAAAATGATCAAAATATAGAAAACAAAATGTAAACAAACTCGCACTTTTGAAGGGGTATAAAATAAATGTCCCATCAAAATACCCTGTTCTGTCGATGGATGGCTAATATCGACGAGCAAAAAATAACGAGCGACGAGTGAAATCTCTTATAGATATATACTCGTTGTCAGTTACTAGTTTTATTCCTCTTTCTGCACAATCATTTGTGACCTTTAAATTCTTAACATAATTTTGTGCAGTTTTGTAACACTCCAAATGGTGCCAAGTGTTTGGGTCTGCTTTAAGAAAACCCGTGGATATTTTGAATCTCTTAAAAACTACTTTTGTATTTTTAGAAAATAACTCCTTAAGATTGATGGCATTATTTCTATTTATAAATGATTTAATATTAATTGCATTTAATGTAAGCTTCTTTTGTATTTCTTCTTCTTCATCTCCTTGAATTTCTTCATCATTGTCATCAAGACACACTATTTTAACAAGTTGGGCTTTGGTGTCTCCGTCAATTCTGTCGTGGAATAATGCAAAGCCAACGCACTCCTCATTTAAGTAGTATAAATGGTTTATTATTTTTGAAATTGCAACATCCGCTATTTCCTTGTTAATATTTTTATAGTTTTCCAATGCCCTTATAATCTCCACATCATTTCATGGAGCTTCTTCTGCTATATCAGCATTAAACCAGAAAAAAATAGTATTTTACGATAAAACCTGCAACTTCGATTAAACTATTTTCCTCACTTTTTGTTAATTCCGGTAATTGCGGTAAGAATAATCAATTCCAAGAATTCTTTATAATCATTTCTCGGAAAGTTTTCCGTTATTTTAGAATAGGCAAAGTTTACTTTTTTCATTACTTCAATCAAATAATTTGTTTGTTGTATTTTTGGCCATGACTTCTTAAACTTTTTAAAAATCATAATTTCTGGTCCAGAAGATAACTCTACGTTTATCTAAAACAGCAGAGAGTCTAGGTGTTAGAGATTCTTTCCGCGCCCGTTTTGATTTCGGTGGAGAAACAACATCGTTCTCAACTTCTTACGCATTTTCCGAATAGCAAAAACTAGAGCATTCAGACGAATTCACGTTAAACGGATTCTCCATATTAAAACCTAAAAATAATTGTTACTTTTACTGTCAGAATTTTGTTAATTAAAGAATGGTTAATCCTCAAAAATATTTAGCGCATGCCTATCAGTCATACAATATCATGAAACATTATTTTAATAATGTAAATACAATTTATATTAAATCGACAACTGCAATAAAAAAATCTTTTCAAAATTTCGGAGTAGTAAATATTATTCGATAGCCCAACTGAAGTATATAAAAAATATATTAATACGCGTTACTACAAAAACCGAAATTGTTTTAGGAAGTTTGTATAGCCCTTTTAATAAGAGATAGGAAATTAAAAGTGAAATGCGCAGTTAGATAATTTTGAAAGTTACAAAAATATGTAAAATGAATATTACAAAAGCAATTTTTTTTTGTAGTATTGGGTTAAAACGTTGAAAACTTTTTATTTATTGTGGTGTCCGAAGTAAAACGACCAGCTTCAAGTTTACTTAACGACTAACTTTATTTTCTCACTTAAAATCTAAAAAGGTGCATTGAGTAAAAGCTCTAAACTTACGATAAAAACAAAAGATAAATTATAGAAAGAAAATAGCTTTAGATATCAAATTCACATATCTAACACGCTCCCCCTTATTTTTTTGATTTATTATACATAAAAATTAATTGTAATTGTGAAAATATAAAAATTCTTTTTTTATAAGAGTACACTTATAATCAATTAACAGGTACATTATTAACTTCATTTTTTAAATATTTATTTATTTGAATAATGTTCAAACATTTTATGTATATTTTATTTAAATTTTTTTTTAATTTTATTATTAAAAGGAAAATTAAAGAATTTAATATATTGCATAAAAATTTGAATAAGTACATAATTTGTTCTATTTTTTATCTTTATTTCTAGGTCTCAATACTCGAGTAAAAATGTTTTCATTTCTTTCATTTTTACTAGAAACATTCTGATCATTCAATACAATTTGTTCATTGTCTTTTAATATGTACATGTTCATTTGACAAGCTATTATTTTCAGTTACATGACTTAAAGATTGTGGTGGTTCAACCGTTGAGTTCGTTATATTTTGATTCGTAGAAGTTGGCGTGCAATTCACAATATCTTGCGCTTTAGCATTATAATTAATATCAACAACAGAACTTTCTCCCACCCCGGTTCTTATTTGATCAGTGTGTCGCTTTATAGTTCTATTATTAAATAAAATGCAATAATATGAACGTGACCCAGTTTTTTTTTTATAACGGCTGGAGACCATGATTTTTTATTGGGATTAGAATAGTCGTGAATAAAGACGTTTTGTCCTTGCTCAAATTCAATTGACCTTTTGCCTTTATAATTATAAATACTTTTTTCTTGATTCTGAAGAATAGTATCTTTAATAAGCGGAGGTCTAATTAGATCAAATCGCGTTCTTATTGACCTTCCAAGAAATACTTGAGCAGGACTCTCATTTGTAGTACAATGTTTCATATTTCTATAATCCATCAGAAATCTATTTAAAATTACATCAAAATTTTCATCATTGTTGGAAAATAAATTTGCATAAATGGATTTTTTTTTAAAGTTTTGACAAAATTTTCTGCTTGTCCATTGGTCGAAGGATGACCAGGAGCAGTTAAAATACGTTTAATTTTATTTTTTTTTATGAAATTTTTGAATTCATCAGACACAAATTGTCTACCATTATCACTAACAACCGTATCTACAATACCAAAACGACAAAAAATTTCTCTTAATTTTGTGATTACAAAATTTGAAGTTATAACTTTAGTTTTAAAAACTTCGATCCACTTCGAATATGAGTCGATGATTACAACAAGATAATAATTTTTTTATTGGACCAGCAAAGTCTATGTGTATCCTTTGCCACACAGAATTTGTTGGTTTCCAAGGAATAAGTTGACTTTTTTCTGGACTTGGTAAAAGTCATTGGCAATGGACACAAGATTTAACTAAGTCTTCAATGTCCTTATCCAATTTTGGCCACCAAACAAAAGATCTAGCTAAAGCCTTAGTTTTGACAATTCCCAAGTGCGATTCATGGAGTAATTGTAGTATTGCATATCAGAGTTTTTGTGGTACAACAACTCTGTATCCCCAAAGCAAACAACCGTGATCTACACTTAACTGGACATCTTTGCTAATATATGCTGCAAAATCATCACCTTTCAAACCGTTGATCAAACCTTGCTTTACGGATTCACATATCTTGGAAAGAATAGGATCTCGTCTAGTTTCACGAGCTATATCTCTATAATCAAGATTTAACATGTTGTTACTTTGAATATAATTTACGTAAGTGAATTCATCATTAGATTCAATTTTTAATTTTAATTGAGGCATTCGTAATAAACGATCGGCGTCATTTTCATGGCCTTTGACATATTCAATTTTATAATTGAAGCCAGAAAGAATAAAGGCCCATCTCTGTATGCGTGCCGCAGCCATAGCGGGTAGACCTCTGTTTTCACCAAATATCGACATTAGAGGCTTGTGATCGGTTTTTAAAGTAAAAAGATTTCCAAGTAAATATTGTTTTAGTTTGGTTACACAAAAGATTATTGCAAGCTCTTCTTTTTCAAAAGTGCTGTAGTTTTGTTCAGCTTTGGATAAAGCTCTTGAAACAAAAGCTATTGGTTTTAAAATTTTATCTGAAAATGCATGAGAAAGTATGCCAGCTATGGCATTATTGGAGGCATCGGTTGCAAGAACAATGGGTAGCTTCGGATTGAAGTGAACTAAGTGAACTTTATTCGATGTTATATCTCTTTTTATTATATCATAAGCGTCTCGGGAGACATCAGACCAATCAAATTTCACATTGTTTTGCAATAAACGATACAAAGGTACCATTTTCTCAGCAAATCTATCTATAAATTTTGAATAATAGTTAACAATGCCTAAGAATGCTCTTAATTCTGAGACATTTCTAGGCACCGGTACTCTTAAAACCGATTCTATTCTTTCTTTATTTTTACTTAAACCGAATTTGTCAATCGTAAATCCTAGGTATTAAATTTTACATTTAAAAAATTCGCATTTCGATACGTTTAATTTTAAACCTGCTAATTTTAGTAAATTAAGAACTGCTTTAAAATTGTAAATATGTTGAGAAAAATCTCTACCCGAAACTGTTATATCGTCTTGATACACAACAACAAATGGAATATCTCGTTGCAAGCTTTCCATTGTTTTTTGAAATATTGCAGCTGCGGGTCTTACACCAAAAGGTAAGCGCTTCATCTTCAAAGTATCAATATGAGTCGACCAAGTACACAAATTTTGAGAATTTTCATTAAGAATGAGTTGATTATATGCGCTTGACAGATCTAGCTTCGAAAAGAGTTCACCACCTTGAAGCGAAGCAAAAATTTCATCGATCAAAGGTAGCGGATACTTAAAATCGGACAAATATTTGTTTATGGTTACTTTATAATCGCCATTAGGTTTTAAAATAGGTACAAGCGGTGTACCCCACTCAGCATGATCAACGGGTTCTAATACATTTTGTTCTATAAGATCTCTTAAATTTTTCTCAATTTTTGCTTTCCAAGCCAATGGCACTGGACGCGGTTTAAAAAATATTAGTTTAGCATCTGCATCTATTGGTAAGGAAATTTTTCCAAACTTATAAGCACCTAAACCATTTTCAAAAACGTCCGCAAATTCTATTTTTATTTGCTCTTTAATAATTTCAGTTTGATCATAGCTGTTTACTGAATTAACTTGAACTAACTCAAATCCGAACTTTCTAAGAAAGTTTCTGTCAAATAATGGACCATTCTCATTATTTGTAACCACAAACTTAATTTTCTTTTTTACACCATTGCATTCAACAACTTCATAAAATTCGCCTAAAACGTTAATACGATTGCCATTGTAATCTACAAATGGATCTTTACATACGTCAAGACTTACATTTTTATTTAGTTTATAAAAAAAAGATTTGGACACTAAGCTACATGGCGCGCCGGAATCGCACACAACTTCCATAGATATTCCATTTATTTTAATTAAAACACGGTATAGCTCAATTTAATCACCTACTAATACTGTAAATAGAAAAATTTTAACACATCTTATTATTTAAATCTTCAGTAGAAGAACTAGATTCAGATATATAGTTTACATATTTTCCTTTTTTGCGGCATATAGATGCCAAATGTCCAACGTTGCCACATTGGTGGCATTTAATTTGTTTGAATTTACAATGCCACGAATTATGGTTACGCCAGCCCACAGTGCAAACAAGACCTCTCTTGTTTTGGTTCACTCTCCCGCTTCGTTAAACCAGTTTTGTTGTTTGATTTTTTTTTGTATGCTGAATTTTTTTTATAACTGTTTTTTACAAAATTTACTTCGTTTGTTCCTTTTGTTGATGAGAGCTTCATCTCCATTATAAGTGCCTTTATTAAAGCTTCATCTATATCAATTTTCTCATCTTCTTCGCAGAGACGTTCAAATATTTTGTTGTTTATTCCCATAATAAAACGATCTAATACAAGGGCAGAAAGTTTGCCGCCAAACTTGCATGACAGCGCGAGCTTTTTGACCCTTGCATGTCATTCTGCAACCGTATCCCCCTCAGCTTGTGTTGCCGCGTAGAATTTTTTACGCTCTCGCAAAACTATTATAGGAGGAGTGTAATGCGTTTCTAGCAATTTGCAAAGCTCTTTGTAAGATCTTAAATAGGTGAATTCGGGCTACAGAGATTATGAATAACTTCATACGGAGCCGGTCCAATCGCCTTAAGAAGAGTTGCCTTTTTTGCGTTCTCTTCCGTACAGCTGATTTCTGCAAAATGAATTTCTAACTTCTCTCTCCACAAAGTCCAAGAATCATGGTGAGGTGAAAATTGCGGAAGGTTATTTGGATGATAAAGCGTGACTGTACTTTGTAATTCACCTGGCGTTGCATAACCACTCCTCGGCCTGTTTTCGTTACTTTTTGGATTATTTCCAATCATGTTGCAAAACTACAACTTTAGTCTATTGAATCAATAGTTTTTTTTTATTTTGTTGCACTTTTAATATTTGCAAACTAGGGGGTCGTCCATAAACTACGTCACTGATTTTACGGTTTTTTTACCCCCCCCCTGCGTTACTTTTCGTAGTGCTTTTCAAAACCCCTCCCCCCATAAAGTAACGTGACATATGAAATTAATTCATTCGAATGATTATATATTTTGACTAGCTCTGACAATTTTCACTAGTATTAGTGACTAGTATGACTAGATACATCAAAGGAACAATTGGAAAAAAGCAATAATTAATATCATCTGTAAAAGCTATTCCATCTGCGATCCAAGATTCGATGCTCTCAATCACTGGGATAGAAGAAGCTGGTAGCTTTGTAGAGGATTTTTCAAAATAGAATTTTTCATCGGATTCTATGTCGACCCATTCAGGTGAATCCTCATTTCTAACGCAAAGAAATTCACCTGGTCTTTGACAGAGTACCCTTAAAGGCTGCACCTGAGCTGCACCAAGCTCTGTGTTTTTGTGTAAATGCTTTCTGAAAATTGATTTATTTAAATAGTATTTTTTATTCCGATTTATTGTAAACGATATAATACAAACTAATGACAATTCATAAAAGTTTTAAAAACGAAATACAAGCCGCAGGTAGGACACGACCTTGAACCGATTTCTTCTTTCTGAGAAGAACAGTACATGTCATATCTCCTTTGATCAAGAACATTCAGGCCTTAACGTCAAAGCCTGTCGCAAAAGCAAAGACCCAAATTTTTCAGACGTGTGCTGAGACGGTGAAGGAATACCAAAATGTTCCTGTGTCGAGGGAAAATGCGGTGGAAGAAATCGTTGAAACAAAAGTTAACCGCCAATTTAGACGATCGAACATAAACATGTAAGGTTAAAAATTTTTGAAATGATTGTGTTATTAATTAGAGGTTTTTCGTCGATTTTTTTATTTTTGGTAACGTTACGTTATGCGTAATACGCTTATCTTTTGTTTGTGAAAAATGTTTATCACTTCGTAATATTTATTTTAAAAACAATCAAAATATCACGCGTTTTCTTATTTTTTTTTTTGCTATCATATATAAATACTTATGATTTTTTTTAACTTGTCGCCAATTTGTGGTGTCCGAAGTAAAACGACCAGCTTCAAGTTTACTTAACGACTAACTTTATTTTCTCACTTAAAATCTAAAAAGGTGCATTGAGTAAAAGCTCTAAACTTACGATAAAAACGAAACATAAATTATAGAAAGAAAAAAGCTTAAGATATCAAATTCACATATCTAACATTTATAGTTTAAGAAAAGTGAATGAAAAGTTTTACCTGTGGTAGATGTTGAAGCCTCTTCATTGCTTTTTTTGTCGAGTTCTTCCTGCTCTTTACGCTTTTGAATTTTTGTTTCTTTTTCTTTAGTATAATATCAACGCTGTGCATGCAGCCTTTTCGTCCTTTTAGTCTTTGATTTTATAAAAATTGCTTATCTTCTTCGATTTTTATTAAATTCAGAGCGTTTTGATGAGCGATATCAAATAAATTGTTTAAGTCGTCTTTCCAGTCTTCTCTTTTTTTATTATTTTTGGCAGTGTTCCTGTTCTTACATTTAACTAGGACTTGCCTCTCTTCGTATAGGTTCTTTAATTTTTTCTCGGCTCTATGTATTTAATGAATAGGAATTCAAGCTTTTTCCCAAAACAAAGAACACTCCTTTATCACTAAACGCGCACTTTCATATTGAGTCAGTTTTCTTACTCTCATATTAAAAAATATAATTGTTGAACATTCGCCTTTTGAAGGCAGTTTTCCTCCAACCAATTGGTGTTTGGAATAACCAACTACGTAAATCTCTTCCTTTAAATTTGACATTTTATACTCGTCCTCACAACAAATTGAATATTATAAACTCACGATTTGATTTGCGCGCAATTTCACATTTCTACTGCAGGGTTGCACAAAGCGTAGTGGTTATCAGTAGTTCCGTTTTTAAAAATGAAAAAATGTCAATGACAGATATAGTACTATTTCGAAGAAAATAATAACTATTTTAAAGTTTATTTCCTAACTTATAAGGAAAAGAAAAAAAAGTTCAACTCAAATTGAGAATTTCAAACATTTTCAAACTCGAATGCACCACCCTTTAAAATTATTGAAATCTCTTCAAATTTTCAGGATTTAAGTTTTAGACAGAACGTCACAAGATGCCGATGCGGGATTTTTAAAAAACTACTTTAATAATTTTCCTTATAAATAGCTGGCACCCTAGTGTGCACTCATAACACTAGAACAGATCGTTCGATTTTCTCGATTTTGGGCTTGAAAGATACAAATTAGCCCAAGGAAGGATGCTTTGGAGGACAAAAGGGGGCGTGGTACCACATATACAACTCAAATTTGCGATATCGAATAGCTTTTGAGTTATAGGTCGCACTGCCTTGAAATGTGGTATTCGACCACAATTTACACGTGCCATTGCACTGATAATATTTTATGAGCGTTCAAAATGGGGGCATGGCAGTTCCTATATAAACCAAATTTGCGATATCGAATGGCTAGGTAGCAATTTTCAAAAAGAGCTGTACGCGAGATGGTCGCATTCATTATAGAATTTTTTTTTTGTGGGGCAAGTTGGGACACAATTTTTTTTATTACTCGTTTAAAAAATACTCCTGGTTACGTCAATTATACTTTTTAGCCTATATTTTGTAATATAATGAAGCTTGCGATATCGAATGGCTAGGTGGCAATTTTCAAAAAGAGCTGTACGCGAGATGGTCGCATTCATTATGGATGTTTTTTTTGTGGGGCAAGTTGGTACACAATTTTTTATTACTTCTTTAAAAAATACTCCTGCTAACGTCAATTATACTTTTTAGCCTATATTTTGTAACATAATGAAGTTTTTTCTATCAAAATGTAGAATTTTTTTTATTACAAATTATCTGCCTGTAATATAATCACCTAGCAGAAAAAATTTTCCTCTGCTGTATTACAAATCTTGGGAAGGGGGTGTGAGGGGGAAATGTTTTGAAAAAATTTGCGTTTCACGTTGTCTTATGTTCATAATTCACATCGAAGAAACATATAATCATTTACTGATTTATGCACTGTTCCAAAGAAGAATAAAACATTTAAAATAGTGAAGGTAAATTTCATCCTTTTCAAAAAAAAAAAAAAATTTAAAAAGCAATTTTTATTTTGAAGTCAATTTATTATTATATGTGACCTTCTCCGAGAAAAGGGACCTAGTGTGTGAAAATGAAGTTTTGAGAAAAACGCATTATCACTGTGAACACACCTTCAGTTGGGAGATGCGATAGATAGATAGATAGATGAGATAGATAAGATTTCATCTTATTCTACACCCTTTTAGGTACCAGAATCCACTCTTAAGTCCAAACCCGTTTTTTGACGCACTAGGTTCCTTTTTTCGAAGAAGGTCACATATATTAAATAAAGGTTTGAATTCCTATGAAGATATGACTAGATGAGAGGGCATGAAAAGTTAGAGTTTTTTTACTTTCTTTTTGTTTTTGAGTAATCGGGATAAGTTATATTTTACTTTTTTTTTTTTTTTTTTAAATTTTAGTTTTTAAAAAATTAGTTAAAATAAAAATAAACTGGCCATTTCAGTCTTGGAAGGGCATTGACATAGCTTCTATTAATCAATTATATTGTGCTTGTTATTAAATGTTCGATCACAAATGATCGAGAACTGGAGCTACGTGTTTTATGCCGACTCCGAACGGCTTATGTTCTCAAGAAGCTTTACATGGCAATTTTTACTTTTTGAGGTTTGCCATTGTCTGCAGAGAGCTGACAACCGAACAGAAAAATTAATTAAATTGAAAAAACTTACTGTATGAGCTGGAATTGAACCCGGGCTACCGCGGTTCTTTAGCTTAGAGGCCACGCACTCTACGGCCGACACATAACTATTAATAACATTGGATAACTTTTCATTTGCTCAGTAGCCAGTTTGCTATTTTTTTCATTAAACGCTTTTTTATGCGAATCGCTAAATTTTTGTATATTAAAGAATGACAAGCGTTATAATGCCGTTCAAAATTATAAATTTTACGAACAGAAACAGTTCGGTAGCAAACCATACATTAGTAAGGTTAGGTTAGGTTAAACCGGATGCTTTCGTGAAGGCTCACATAGACCAATTCAGGTCCTTAGTGGTACCGGTAGCGAACAAAAGGAACCTTTGTGTTAATTTAAAAGTCTTTAAAGATTTGCGTTGAGTTCGCAAACCTTAGGAGGGATTCCAGAGATACCCTGGCTACATTTTTAAGCGACGGAAATGTCGATGAGCCTAGGTATTTTAGTCTCGATCTAAGTAGGGCGGGGCATGTGCATAGTAGGTGCTCCAGGGTCTCCACTGTTCCCGGTTCCTTGCACTTCCTGCGGTTGTCATCCGTGGTGATGCCAAGCTTCCTCGCGTGGGCTGCCGTCATGCAGTGACCAGTGAGCATGCCCACAAGTGTCCTGCAATCTTTGCGCGGGCGTGCCAGGATGAACAGAGTTCGTTTTTCGCATTGTGCATTGCACATGATTTTCGATATCTTGCACGATGTCGTATCTCTCCATCTACGTTTCATGCTAGTGTGGCTCTTCTTTCGAGGTTCCTGTACAACTCTTGTAGCGGAGTAAGTACATGTTCTGCGAGTTCGGATTCCAGCCCGGCGCCTTCCTTTGCTAAACCATCTGCCATCTCGTTTCCCTCAATGCCCTGGTGGCTAGGGACCCAGTAGATGCGCACTCTCTTCGAAGCGCATAGTGCATCTAGTGCATATCTGCCAGCCAAGACACTTTTGGACTTGATGCTAGCGGAGCGCATGGATTTGATCGCCGCTTGACTGTCAACGAAAATGTTGATGTAAGAGTGTTGTGTGTCCATGCTGAGGGCTATCTCAGCAGCCTTCCTTATGGCAAATATTTCCGCCTGGAAGATACTGCAGTGGTTCTGCAGTTTATATGGCTGCCTTATATTAGGCTCTGCGCAATACACCGCCGCACCTACCCCCGTAGGCATTTTGGAGCCGTCTGTAAATATGTTGACCGCCTGCTGTGCTTGTTCTATACCTATGCACCAGTCATTTGGTCCCAGAAGAGTTCGTGCTTTGGAATTGACTATCGTGCGAGGCACCATGTAGTCCGTGCTACTAAGTAGATTCTTTCCGATTGTACAATGTCCAAAATTTTGGATGTGCATGTTACCTGCTGCCGTAAGGCGTTGTGCCGTTTTTCCGGCTATTAGTTTTGCGTGTATGTCCAGGGGGTCCATACTTAGAATGGTTTCGACCGCTTTAGTTGGAGTTGACTTCAGTGCCCCCGTGATGCATAGCGCTGCCTGCCGCCGAGTTTTCTCCAAGTGCCTGAGGAATGTTGATTTGTTCACAGCCGGCCACCACACAATAATCCCATAGAGTAGAATAGGACGCACTACCGTTACATAGATCCAGTGCATCAGAAAGGGTGAGAGACCCCAATACTGCCTAGCATCTTTTTGGATGTGTATAGCGCAATGGTGGATTTCTTCACCCTTTCTTCCACGTTGGTTTTCCATGACAGCTTGCTGTCCAGGACGACTCCTAGATATTTTGTGTGAGTTCTCGGTATGAGACGTATATCGTTCAATTTCGGTGGTATCCACTGTGCTATCTTGTACCTTTTCGTGAACAGAACCAGATCCGTTTTCTCTGCGTTAGTACTAAGACCGACTGAATTTGACCATCTAAGAACATCTTTGAGTGTGCTCTCCATTATGGAGCTTACTGTTGATAGACATTTCCCTACTATAATAATGCTTATGTCGTCTGCATAGGCAGTTATCCTCGGGGCTCTACCTGCGAACTTTTCGAGTAGTTCATTAACTACAAGATTCCATAGTAGTGGCGAGAGGGCCCCTCCCTGGGGTGTCCCACTGCGAGCTTCCCTTACCATGGATTTAGTGCCCCACTTAGCCCTCACCTTTCTGCAGCTTAGCAACTTGTCTAACCATAGGTTTATTGCTGGTGGTGCCTCTATTGCACG
The DNA here is from genome assembly GCA_963920525.1 of Dichetophora obliterata. Classification (NCBI taxonomy): domain Eukaryota; kingdom Metazoa; phylum Arthropoda; class Insecta; order Diptera; family Sciomyzidae; genus Dichetophora; species Dichetophora obliterata. Next base: position 139,456,687 of record OY986439.1, read on the forward strand.
TAATCCACTAAGAATTGCGGTGGTTGATACATTGTTGAATGCACCTGAGATATCTAGAAATGCCCCGAGTGCGTATTCCTTGTGGTGGAGGGCTTTTTCTATGGTTACTACTAGGGAATGTAGTGCCGTTTCAACCGATTTCCCTTTCGTGTATGCGTGCTGGTTGGTTGATAACAGGATTGAATTGTTTTATAGTTGCAATTCAATCAGTTTTTCGAGCGTTTTGAGTACAAAGGAGGTCAGACTTATTGGCCTGTGGTCTCTCGGGCAGGGATGGCTGCTTTTACCTGCCTTCGGTAAGAATGCAACCCTCGCTGTCCTCCAAGCCACAGGTACATAGTTTAGCCTGATGCATCCGTTAAATATATTCTTCAGCCATGGGATGACTCGCTATTCAGCCGTTTGCAACATGGCAGGAATTATACCGTCTGGTCCCGGAGATTTGTATCCCGAGAACGAGTTTATAGCCCATACGATTCCGTCCGACGTTATTAAGTCGTGTGGAACCTGTAGCGGGGTTGTCCTGTGTCCTCGTATTATAGCAGTGTTTGGGGCTTCGGTACAGTCAGGAAAATGCGCCTTTAAAAGCACTTCGAGGGATTCCTGACTGCTCTCCGTCCACTGGCCATTGTCTTTGCGTAGCTGGCTCTGAATGGAGGGCTGCTTTGAGAGTAGCTTCCTGAGCCTTGCTGTGTCCGTAGTTTTTCCTATGCTTGAGCAGAAGTTCTTCCACGAGTGTCTTTTTGCTCTGCGTACGTTTGTTTTGAAAAGTTTGAGCCTACATTTGTATTCCCCCCAAATTTCCTCTTGGTCAGCTATTTTAGCTAGTTTAAAGAAATCTTTTAGGTCGCGTCTTTGCTCTGTAAAATTCGGACTCCACCATGGTGGTCTGATATTCCGCTTTGTTCGCGTGGGCTTACAGGAGGCATGATAGGCCTTCAGAAGATGAGTCGAGAGAATCTTCAGGGACCTTTCAATGCCCTCTTCCGTATTAATTTGTTTAGTAGCTGGTAATTTGGTCTCAATGATGCTTCTGAAGCGGTTCCAGTTAGTGTTTCTGGGGCTTCTAAAGATCTTTTGAGCTGGAGTGTAATTAAAGCTTATACTGAAGCTAATATAATTGTGGTCTGAGAAGGAGGGCTGTGCTAGCACCCTCCAATTTGTGACCAGAGTGTTGTTGTCGGAGGATATCGTTAGATCTAATACGTTCGACGTGGGGCCTACATAAGTGGATTCCTCGCCGATGTTAGCTACACTGAGATTATGTTGTAAAATAAAGTTAAGTAGGGACTCACCTGGATCATTGATGTCTGGGCTGCCCCATACTGGGTGGTGTGCATTGGCATCTGCTCCGATGACAACTGCTTGGTTCTTCCCGCTGGCGATTGCTACCATTCTTTGTCGCTCGTCTGGTGGTGCGTTGACGTCATGCGCCATGTAGCATGAGGCGACCAGGATCGGCTCATCCGCGTCACTCTCTAGCGCCACGTCGGTGAGATCGTCAGTGCTGTAATGAGACATTAGATAAGTATAGATGCCTTTCCTTATGAGGATAACTGTTCTTGCTCTACTTTCTGTTGTTGCGAAAAATGTATTGAAGTTTTGTGACCTTTGTCCAGATACCGCGTTGCCCAAGCAATCCACGGCTCCAGTACTAAAGCCACATCGTAGCCTCCTTCCTCCAATACGAGAAGGAGTTCTGCGCTGGCGGTTTTGCTTTTATGCAGGTTTATCTGCAGGACCTTCAACAGCAATAGGCCGAAGGTTCTTTTACGGGGTCAGCTTTTGTGAGTGTGTTTCCGTCACCAGCATCTTCCAGACTGAGTCCTTGGGCAGCGTCGGTCACGGCTTCTAGGCCGAGATCTTTTTCCACCTCTCCGGACTCTAGTGTGTTGCTGTTGTTGTCCTTGGGTTGGCACTTTTTGAGGCGCAGATAAACACTACCAACGCCCCACGATATCTTCCCGTAACGCGCGTAGAGGATATCCTCTGCCTTTTTGTTGATTTGGAGGATGTAGTGTTGCCCCCCGCTACTACCAGGTAGTGGATCAGCAACCTTCAACACCCTTCGATCTGCTGTTGGCACGTCCGGATTTTGTTTCTGGAGAAGCTTCAGTGCGGACTCCTGTGGCACTATTCTTGTGTAGAGTACCTTCGCTTTTGGCAGGGATGGGATTCTAGTCCTGTCCACTACTTCAAGTTGAACAACCTCCCATAGGCCTTGGAGTGTCGGGGTTATTGCTTTCACCCAGTGCAGAGTTGGATCATCGTTGCACTTCAGGATCTTAACCCCACATTGAGCCAGCCCGCTCTATCGAATGTGGGCATGGGAGCGTCAGGTTGGGCTTCCAACCTCACGAAAATCACCTCGAGAAGCTTCATCTCTACGGATTTCCATCTCTCGAGGGTCATTTTGCCTTGGGGATCACTCCGGTCGATCAGTGCTACGATCAGGTGTCGTTTAGTCACGTCACTGGCCTTGGTTCTTACCTCCTGTTTAGGCTGCGGGATTGTGTTTATGATCGGTTTCTGCTTCTGTCGTTTGCTTGCTGGAGCTCCAACTTTCGCACTTTCCATCGATCTTTGGCATTTTTGAGCAGCCTGCTCTTCTACTTTGTTCGCGAACTGCAAAGTCATAGGTGCAAAGCGTGGTTTGCTCGCGAAGTGTATGCGACCTTCTTCCACCTTTAGCTTAGCCCAGGAGAGCGACTCCTTTCTCTTTGGAAGAGAGATCAATCTTGCCTGACAGCCGGCTGCAGATTTTAAGGGCCGCTTTGTAGTTGGCCTTGGCCTTCAACTCCTCCTTTGACTTGGTCTTGAGCCCTTCCTTGCGACAGCAGCTGGAATCCGCTGACTTATCCGGAGAGAAGAGAAGCCTTTCCTCAACTGAGTTTGCGCTTTCGTGGTCCGAGTCTGCATCGACTATGGCACCCTGGTGTTTTTTGTTTGTTTGTTGGTTTTATTTCTTCCATAAAGTTCCCACTAGTGTAGGACAAAGGAAGGTCCACCGCCACAGAGGTCCCTGTGCGCGGGTAAGGCTGGATAGTACCGGAGGGCGCCTGGTATCCGGTAAACCATACATTGCGTTTCAGAAAAAATATTTTCTGTAAAAAAAAAACTGCCACTCCTATTCAAGAAGATATATTTTGCATTTCTATAAGAAAGGAGTATATATTTATGAGTGTAGCATAAATTGCGTATGCGCAGCAACAACAACCTAACAAGCATGCATGTTACGCAGGTAGGTTCTGCATAAAATCACAATAGATACTGACACAGTTCAGTGCTCGTCCGTGAGTTAATATCTGTACAAAAAGCTTTTACATTAGACCAGTTCAAATTAAAAGTGTTAAAGTACTCCGATGCGCGTCCACTTTCTGAAAGTTCGACCCCATTAAGCACAAAATTATTTTAATACCTAAAAAAATTTGACCTTAGGGGTTCCGCAAATCGCTTGAAGATCATTTTAGAGCTTTGTTGGACTTAAACCATTTTAAAAAATGTCGTGTCTAAACGGAAAAACAATTGGAATATATTTTGATAGAAAACAATTATTTATAGTTCAGTCTTATTAATTTTTTTTTTTTTAAATTATGCATTAAATTTGTGGTGGAATTTTAAGCATGCAATTTTGCTCTCAACAAAAAATTATCGTTCTTCCATACAAAATTTTTTTCTTATTTTGTTCTAACGATATTTTTTTTTTGTAGTCTTGCATTTTTGTGTGAAACTTAGGCTTTCTTGTGGCGGAACATAATTTGCAGTTTATTGACTATTACTTGCGAAAAAATTGAAAAGACTACATTTATTTATTATTTCTAATATTTATTTATTAAAAATATGAGTTTTTGTGATGCATTTAAATTTTTCTCTATGCTTGCAGCAAACATTTTGCTCTTCATTAGAAGTTATTGAATTATTTAATTCTGATAATAATGCTACGCTTCTCTCTGCAGAATCGTTAATTATATTAATTAACTCAGCGTTTATTGAAAAAAAGTTGAGTGTTGATTGTAACATAATCCTGCCACTTTTCCACAAATATCATGATACAATGAGTTACGAGGTAGGGTTACCAGAAGTCTAGGGCAAAATAAGAGAACTTTTGATAAAAAAAGAGGACAAAAAAAGACTTTTTTAAAATTCAATAAAATTTATTTCAAAGTAAAAACATCAAATAAACATGTTTTTAAACATTATTTTTTCAGTTTTTTAGTTTTAAAAACACTTGTTATAAAATAAATACATAAATATAAATGTAAACAAAAACATTTTAAACTTATTATTTAAAAAAAATTAAACAAATTTGAGGTTCAAGTAAATGAGACCAAATAAATAATCATATAAGAGTTTTTTATAAAGTCTTTTCAACTGAAGTAACAAACGAGATTAAATTGTGATTAGCTTATCAAGCTTCCTTAGAATCATACTTAAAGCTTTCTTGAGCTTGTTTTAATAACCGTTTCTGTTTTTAACATACGTCGAAAAACTCTAAACACGAAACGTTTTTGAAAATATAATTTTTTGTTAAAAAATCTCAAAGCCTATTTCTGGTTGGTAAATTAAATTAATATATTACTAAGCACCATTTATGCAATCTGTTTTTCATTAGTTCGATACAGTTAAGTATTTTATTTACATTTATCCATTCAAAAACTGAAAAATTTTTAAATTCTTTGGGAAATGCCTTAAAATAATCGTAAGATATTTTGTGCAGGTTTGGAGAGTTTTTTTTTGAAAGATCTATATATCAAGTAAAATTCCCTTTAACGTTTTTCCCTAATATTAGTTAGGGCTAGAGATATAAATTTTTTATTAAAATGTAAAAAATTCTCGTTTTTGGCTGTTCCAAAATTAGTTGCCAATACTGAACAAATATTTTTGAACAAATCCTTATTTTTTCTTTCATTTAAACCAAAAACTAAGCCTATGAAACAAATTTAGGGTTAATCGATGTCTCTAAAAGGGTGAAAAATTAGCTAGGACGAAATCGTCATAGTTTACACATAACGTATGCAATAATATAGTGGTCACAGCTAGGGTTAAGTTACGTTTGTTCAGGGATGGCGTTCAGCATTGCCATATAGCTATTAACTTGCAAATTTCTTTGTGTGCATTTTTAGTAAATTTTTTATTGATAGATATATTTTGTCTCCAACAAAAAAAAAGAGGACTTTTAATTTTGAAAAATATAAAAAGATCTCGAGAAAATGGCAATGGTAGTTACAAGGTAGCCTCGACAACAACCTTTTTTTTCACGAGCCAAGGTCAAGAAATGTCAAACAAAATAAAACTGATAAGAAGAGCGACCAATCGTTGATTTTTTTTCTATCAACGTAGAACTGTAATTAACGATTCAGCAGAGAGAAGCGTAGCATTAATAACAGAATTTAATAATTCAATAACTTCTAATGAAGAGCAAAAAAATATTTGCTGCAAGTCGTTGATAAGCACAGAAAAAATTTAAATGCATTGCAAAAAATTTTATTTTTAATAAATAAATATTAGAAATAATAAATAAATGTAGTATTTTGAATTTTTTCGCCAGTTATAGTCAATAAACTGTAAAATATGTTGCACCTCAAAAACACCTAAGTTTCACACAAAAATATTGAATACTGAACTATTAATAACTGTTTTCTATCAAAATATATTCCAATTGTTGTTCCGTTTAGACACGACATTTTTTGAAATGGTTTAAGTCCCACATAGCTCTCAAATGACCTTCAAGCGATTTGTGGAACCCCTAGAGGTCAAATTTTTTAGGTATTAAAATTTTTTTGTGCTTCATAGGGGTCGAACTTACAGAAAATGGGCGCACACCGAAGAAAAAACGAACATTATTTTCCCCATACACTTATGAACTGGTCTAATGTATATGTATGCCTAAATGAATACATATTGCAATAGAGAAGAAAATAAAGCAAATTATATTGGAGCTTTACTGCTCAGCTAGTCTTTAAACGGAGGCAACAATGTTCATTCCGTAATATTTATTTTTTTCGGTACGTTTAAAGTGGAATTGCTGAATTATGTTAATAAAATTTTTATAAAAATAATTACCGGATTTTCCTGTCAAATTTTGCAGATTTTGATAAGCAGCAGCTGGCAACACTGTGCGACAGTTTCAATAATTTCCATGTTGCTCTTTATTTTTCTCTTTCTCTTCCTGCTCAGCTAGCATAGCGCAACAAAAAAAAAAACTGATGAGCCGCGAGCAAGGCGAAAAGTAAGATACATACCCTATAGGAACAAACAAAATAACTAATAAAAATAACTAATAAAAAAATTTATTTAAAAGAAACTAGTTTATGAACTACTTTGAATCTTATTAAGGCGGTATCCACTTCAATTTTGATAATTTTTATGCATTATATATGAAGTAATTAAAAAACTACTTCAAAACGAGTGGCTTAAAAACTACTTTGAAAACTACTTTTAAGGCGGCGACTGTTCTGGTTTTGACATGTTTTTATTGCAAATTTTTATTATATTACAAGTTTATATATATATTCAACCATTCCATTTCATCAAATTTTATTAACTTTAGGCTTTCACTAATATGAATTTATGTATTTTTTTCTTACAACAATAAAATTAATGATCTCTTTGATGTATAGAAATTTAAAATTTTTATGCTTTATATTCATCTTCAGTAAGTGGAATATTAACTAGTTTTCAATTGATTTATTTTAAACTAATTAAAAAATAATTTAAATTTAACTAATTTAACAAGTAGTTGAAAATGTATGCGGTTTTTAATTGATTTATTTTAAAGTAATTAAAAAAATACTTTGAATTTAACTAATTAAACAAGTTGTTGAAAATATATGCGGTTTTAAATATATTTTAAAGTAGTTAAAAAATAATTAAAATTCAACTAATTTAACATGTAGTTGAAAACATATGCAGACGAAAGTCAATTGACTTATTTAGCGGACATCACCATACAAAATATGTTAGTTCGTTTTATGGAAAAAAGTCAGAATTTCAACTAGTTGTGGTTGACAAAAAACTACTTTTTCAACTACTTTTAAACTAGTTGATTTTCCTACAGGGTATAAATTAGTCGTCTTCAAACTCTATACAAGCATATTTTGTTTATGTTTAAGAGCTCATTGAAAGCTTTGCACTGGAAAAAAATACTACTTAAAAAACTAAAAAAGGTGCGCTTGTTGGATTATTTTCATTATTGTGCACATCAGAGATCTGCAACAAGTAAATTGAAAATCAAGCTACTTGAAAAAATATCAAGCATTGAGTTGAATTGCAGGAACTTGATTTGTTTTTTTCCTTACAATTCGCGACTGGGTTCTGAAAAACGAATCATATGTCTGACTTGATTCTATTTTATTCTACCCTATATGAGTTGGTGGAAAAAGTCAAGCTTTCTACTTTTCAACTCTGGTTTCCACTCTATGCGACTGCCTGCTGTCGGAAGCGACTCACAATCGTTCGTTTTGTTGTTCGTTTCATTTATGATGCGGAGTTTGTGTGACTTTTTTTCTGTTGTTATTGCGTTAGGGATTTTTGTTTGTTTTTTGTGCTTTTATTAAATTTGTTGTCTTGTGCAGACGCGTTGTATTTTTGCCAATATGTATTTTTGTATATGAGATATCGTTTTGATTGTGAAAAATACAATACTTGGGTAAGATGTAATCATGGAGTAATAAAATTAAGAGGTTGCTATTGGAAAGTGTACAGTGGGGAAGATATGGTATTTAAAAATAAATGAAACGCTATATTTCAGAAAATATTGACGCAGGGATAATGACGCAGGGTTATTTTATCAGAACTACGAAGTGACAATACATCCATACCAAATATGTAGATTAGTTTAATAATTACCATATTGTTTTGAATGCTTTGGGTATTTAAAAAATTTATTTAAACAAATACTTGTTTAATATTATAAAATTGTTTTTTTTTAAATAACATGCAATTTTTATTTTTGAACCGATAATAAAATGTTAAAAAATATTTTTAATGGCATCTTTTACCCATTTTTAAGTGTTTAAGTGCATGTTATATGCGCATATTTTTGATTATTTAGTTCATGATGTAATTATAACTTTTTCAAAATTTTTAAGTTTATTTTATTGAATAATCGAAACAGTTTTATATTATTTTAAGAATTTTAATACTTTATATTATTTTATATAGTTATTTAAAAAAATTTACTGACTTAGTTTTTATTTACTTTTTTATTTTTACTTACTATGTTTTTTTACCCCAGTTTTATTTTATTATCTTGAAATAAATTAGAAGCTTAAAACAAATTTTTACTTTTAATATTTTTTCGGCTTTTTATTTAAAAACAGCTTAAAATTCAAAAAAATTTTTTGATGAATTTATTGTACTTTGTAGAAATGACTTTATATTTAAGCTGCATTAAACTTTTTCAGAATCCACAATTTTACTAATAGCTCTATTGATAGTTAAATTGTTTATAATAGCTTTGTAAGTTATTGATATTATTTAACACAAATTACCTGAAGACTATGGCTTAGCCAACCGTGAAGTTAATTTTTTTAAATTTTTTATTTGTATATTTTTAGGGATTTTTGGTTTTTTATGATTTTTATTTCTGTTGTAAATGCTAGAAACAAACACTTTGAAGAGTTTTTTTTTAAAAAGTCAAGTTTCAGAAGCTATAAACTTTTTATTCGAATTTTTGTTTTTGAAATTTTTACACAAAGAAGCTATAAAGTTCGCGATATCCACCCAGTATGTCGTGATTTTAGTATTGCATTTTGGTATTTTTGCGGATTTTTTTTTTTAAAAATAAACCAAATGTTACACTTCTGATTAAAAATTTCATAACGACCAATTTATTCAACGTAATAACACCATATTTTTTATTTGTATGAAATGCTGTTTCAGAAATATTCTAACAACATTTTATTGCAATTTTTACCCGTTTGGATTTTTACGATTTTTTTTTATTAAAAAAGGAAAAAATAAAAATAAAAATCGAAAAGTAAATTTTCACAACTTTTGTATTATTTATCCAATGTTTATGTTTGATAGCTCATTTTACAACAGTAAAAAATTATGTGCATACCAGATTTTTTAAATAAAAATAGTCCAAGCGTTGATTTTAATATTTCTTAAATTAACAAATAAGGAAAATTCTTGTAAAACGCTTGTCCAACTATTTTGAGTGACTTCTAAGTCTAAGTCGTCACGAAACTTTATAGATTTTAGTTTTATATAAAATCGAATATTTTATTCGAATTTTTGAGCCTATGGCGTCAACAATTCGAGCTAAAAACATTTTCCGTGCATATGGGGGTTACGTATATAGTATGTATAAAAGATAAGCTAAGCTTTAAGCTAAAAGGTTAAAAGAAACTTCACTGTGCACACCACCAATATGAAAAAAAAAACACAATACATCTCAAAACGATTCGTTTAACACAACGCTAACATATACCACTGTACTCGCAGCCGTAAAGTCTTATAACAACAACCAAAATAAATGTCTAAAAATACAACAAAAACAAAACTCATAAAAAAACAAAACAACATAAAACTACATGCAACATTAACTTCAATCTAATGCCTGCCATTGCTTTCAAGTAAAACTGGTTTCTAAACTCGAGAAACGAATATGCAAAGACGACATTAAATTAATTCTACGAACTGCGTAAGCCGACTTAAAAACGAACAATTAGTAGTGCACATGCATGCCTTCAGTGTCACCAGAAATATTATGCTCTGCTGTATTTAGGGGATTTGCGTTTTATGTTGTCTTACTAATGTTCATAATTCATATCGAAGAAATATTTGATCATTTACTGATTTATGCACTGTTCCAATTAAAAATAAAACTTTTAAAATAGTGAAGGTTAATTTCATCCTTTTCAAAGAACATTTTAACAGATCGATTCTGTCGCGGTAACGCTAATCTTATTACCGAAGAAATTCACCTTATGGTTACTTTAACACCCTTTTGGTATTCTGCAACCAAGCGTTACCGATGAATATTGTTACCATCTCTTTAGGTGGTAACAAGTAAAACAGCTGGCATTTGTATAGCCTGCAGCTGCTCTGAGTGGCTGCGAACAAAATTAACATAAATCTGCAGCTGTGCTGGTGTAGTTCGTTCTTATTTCCTGCTAAGAAAAGCAAATATTATTTTAAAGTAAGCAAAATTCAATTTATTCTGTGCACTTACATCTCTTTTTTACTTTTTTTTTGTTTCGCCACTCTCTCACACAGAACTGAGAGTGCTTTATTTCAATGAGGTGAGTTTACGATGTTTGACAACGTTACCGAGTGCACAGAATGCCGATTGCTAAGACCGGTAACGAATTTCGGTAACAAGATTACTATTACCGGTAACGCACAGAATCGATCTGTAAAAATCAATTTTAATTTAGAAGTTAATGTGTTATTATGTATTAAACAAAGGTTTGAACTGCTAAGAAGGTATGACAGGATAGAGAGGGCATGAAAAGTTTGAGTTTTTTACTTTCTTCTTGTTTTTGAGTAATCGGGATTAGGTATTTAGTTTAGTTTAGTTTAGTTTAGTTTAGTTTAGTTTAGTTTAGTTTAGTTTAGTTTAGTTTAGTTTAGTTTAGTTTAGTTTAGTTTAGTTTAGTTTAGTTTAGTTTAGTTTAGTTTAGTTTAGTTTAGTTTAGTTTAGTTTAGTTTAGTTTAGTTTAGTTTAGTTTAGTTTAGTTTAGTTTAGTTTAGTTTAGTTTAGTTTAGTTTAGTTTAGTTTAGTTTAGTTTAGTTTAGTTTAGTTTAGTTTAGTTTAGTTTAGTTTAGTTTAGTTTAGTTTAGTTTAGTTTAGTTTAGTTTAGTTTAGTTTAGTTTAGTTTAGTTTAGTTTAGTTTAGTTTAGTTTAGTTTAGTTTAGTTTAGTTTAGTTTAGTTTAGTTTAGTTTAGTTTAGTTTAGTTTAGTTTAGTTTAGTTTAGTTTAGTTTAGTTTAGTTTAGTTTAGTTTAGTTTAGTTTAGTTTAGTTTAGTTTAGTTTAGTTTAGTTTAGTTTAGTTTAGTTTAGTTTAGTTTAGTTTAGTTTAGTTTAGTTTAGTTTAGTTTAGTTTAGTTTAGTTTAGTTTAGTTTAGTTTAGTTTAGTTTAGTTTAGTTTAGTTTAGTTTAGTTTAGTTTAGTTTAGTTTAGTTTAGTTTAGTTTAGTTTAGTTTAGTTTAGTTTAGTTTAGTTTAGTTTAGTTTAGTTTAGTTTAGTTTAGTTTAGTTTAGTTTAGTTTAGTTTAGTTTAGTTTAGTTTAGTTTAGTTTAGTTTAGTTTAGTTTAGTTTAGTTTAGTTTAGTTTAGTTTAGTTTAGTTTAGTTTAGTTTAGTTTAGTTTAGTTTAGTTTAGTTTAGTTTAGTTTAGTTTAGTTTAGTTTAGTTTAGTTTAGTTTAGTTTAGTTTAGTTTAGTTTAGTTTAGTTTAGTTTAGTTTAGTTTAGTTTAGTTTAGTTTAGTTTAGTTTAGTTTAGTTTAGTTTAGTTTAGTTTAGTTTAGTTTAGTTTAGTTTAGTTTAGTTTAGTTTAGTTTAGTTTAGTTTAGTTTAGTTTAGTTTAGTTTAGTTTAGTTTAGTTTAGTTTAGTTTAGTTTAGTTTAGTTTAGTTTAGTTTAGTTTAGTTTAGTTTAGTTTAGTTTAGTTTAGTTTAGTTTAGTTTAGTTTAGTTTAGTTTAGTTTAGTTTAGTTTAGTTTAGTTTAGTTTAGTTTAGTTTAGTTTAGTTTAGTTTAGTTTAGTTTAGTTTAGTTTAGTTTAGTTTAGTTTAGTTTAGTTTAGTTTAGTTTAGTTTAGTTTAGTTTAGTTTAGTTTAGTTTAGTTTAGTTTAGTTTAGTTTAGTTTAGTTTAGTTTAGTTTAGTTTAGTTTAGTTTAGTTTAGTTTAGTTTAGTTTAGTTTAGTTTAGTTTAGTTTAGTTTAGTTTAGTTTAGTTTAGTTTAGTTTAGTTTAGTTTAGTTTAGTTTAGTTTAGTTTAGTTTAGTTTAGTTTAGTTTAGTTTAGTTTAGTTTAGTTTAGTTTAGTTTAGTTTAGTTTAGTTTAGTTTAGTTTAGTTTAGTTTAGTTTAGTTTAGTTTAGTTTAGTTTAGTTTAGTTTAGTTTAGTTTAGTTTAGTTTAGTTTAGTTTAGTTTAGTTTAGTTTAGTTTAGTTTAGTTTAGTTTAGTTTAGTTTAGTTTAGTTTAGTTTAGTTTAGTTTAGTTTATTGAGGCGTTTTTCTCAGGACATTAAGATTATTCAATCTTATAATAATGTCCTAACGATATAGTGTACTTATATGGATTTGTTACATAATAAAAATTTGATTGAATTATATATAAATAAAATTATTGAGCTTAATATAGTATAGTTTGATAATGTCTAAATTTACTTAGTTATTACAGCTAACAGATGTCTTAAACTAAATACAGATGTTATTGATTGTTGAGACGACATTAATAACATTAAATTTACATTAAAATGAGTTTACGTTGCACAAAAATTGAAGTATTAACGTTATTACAACATATAGATAATTTGTCATATTACACTTACACTGTAAACACTTATTACACTTGGAAATAAATTAAGAGATCCTTCTTGAAAACATTAAAATTACTTTTGCATAGAAAACGAGCAGGAAGCTTGTTCCAAAGTCTTATAGCATAAATAAAGAATTGACGATCCGACGTAAGAGACGAATGCCTAAATTGCACAAGCTGGTTAGAACGGTTGGAACGAGCAAATCTGAGTCTGTTGTATAAATACGACGGTTCGTGGGTATATATTATCTTGTGTAGCAAAAGAAGAGTTTTAAATTTTAGTTGTTGGTCAATAGTTCTATTAAAAATTTGCACGGCTAATGAAGATTCTCGATCTGATCTTGTTAAACTAAAAATGTATCTTGTGATGTTGTTAGCTATAACTCTCAACTTCTGTTTGCCTTCCGAGTCACAATTTGGAAAGAGTTCACTACCATAAAGCAATGTTGGAAACAGATAAGCTTTCGCAAGTGTCATTCTTATTTTAAAAGGTGTAAAATATTGCGTCGCCCACAAGGATCTCAACATACCGTATACTTTTCCAACTGTGATTGCTATATGGCGTTTGAACGATAGTTTACTATCAAACGTAATTCCAAGGCTTTTCGCAGTAGCTACGTACCAGAGAAAATTTTGAGTGCATTCAAATGGCGTTTCGATTGTCTCGTCAATAAACGAGCACCGAATGTGCTTCCTGCATTTAAATTAATGCGCAAATGCATGTACCAATCGCTGTTGATACGAATGCTTAGAGTGTGAGCACTAGCGATTACGAACGTCTGCGACACAAGAATGTCAAACAAGGCAAAAGATGAGGAACAATCGCCAAAAGCAAGGAAAATCCATGCTTTTATGCTCATTCGCACAAAGGAAAAATATAAGTTGCAGTGTTGCATTTTTTTATTCTGCGTGTGTTGTTACCAGACACAAAAAATTGCAATATTATAAAATAAGATTTTAATTAAAGTTATTATTGCACAAGTTGGCGAAAAAATATGTCAACAATCAACTTCTGTGCTAATTCGACTGCGCGGTGGATAGCAAGAATCGAATACGATTAATATGAAAATTACTTTTATAAATATAGCCAATGGTATAAAAAAAATTTGTTTGAAGCCATAGCATTTGATTGGAAAGAGATATTGTGTTTATTTTTTCATGTAAATTATTTTTGAGACATTAAATATAAAAACAACATTTTGGTATAAATAAATTTTTCCCAAAAAAATCATAGGACAAAAAAAAAGACAAAAACAGTTAACAATTTTTGCCGCGCAAAACTGGACGATGTTTTGCAAAACAATGCTATGTCATATAAAAGGTAGTCAGGAATTTTATATAATAGTACAGATGATTCCCCAAATATTTCGGCTGTAGCGATAGCCATCCGTGAGCTGGAATGGTTTAAAATCACCTCTAAAAATCAAGTTTTTTGTAATAATATTGGCTGGTTTGGTAGTTTAAAAAAAAAAAACGAAATAATAGTTATGAAAAAGTTCTTCCAATCAGCATCAGCAAACATTCTATTTTTGCATTCAGATTAATGAAAATGTTGTTTTCCGTGCATTTATTAATTATTTAATTACTTATTAATTATTTTTAATTGCATACAAAAAAACATAATTATTTCAAATGCTATTTTCACTTTCAAGATATCGTTGGGAAGGTTTTGAGTGGCTGCAATTGATTGATTGATTCCTGATCAGAATTCCGTGTATTGATATATATTTAAACTAAAATATTAATTATAAAATAATAACATACTGAAAAATATTGTAAGAAATTAAAAAACAAAATACAACTAATGAAGATATATTAATTTTAAAAGTTTTGTATAAATCACATGAAATAAATTGCGAGCTTTAGATCAAGTAAGTTTGTATTAATATTTTGAAATAATATATATCAAAAATATTTTTGAAAAAAAAGCATTATCTTTTATCCGATTGCATATATTTCAGTTGTTAATGCAGATAGGAAGAGTTTTTTCCGCCATATAATTTGTGGCAGTTTATTTCTTAAAACTATTACACCAACCAATATTTTGACAAAAACGTTATTTTTAGAGGCTATTTCAAACCATTCCATCACACGAATGGCTATCACTAGAATCGAAATATTTGAGGAATCTTCATAAATGCTATTGCAACCAAGGATTATTTTGAGGAACTGACACAAACAACTTAACATTCAGCCTTTAATATTCATCGCTCAAAGATAAAATATATAATAAAATATAATGAGTTATGTTTCGAATGAAACGAATATTTTATTAAATATTCTTATAAAATATTTAATATAATTATGTTGACTTTATATGATTTAAATACAAATTCTAAATGTTTGATAGTTTAAATCATACTTGAATTTAAATACAAATTCTAGTTGTTTGGTCAAAGTTAGAACAATTAATTGTTCTAACGAATTTTTCCAAAGAAACAACAACAACAACAAAGTTTTTTCAATATGAAAAGGAAAAAATCACTAGCTGATCTGATTGCAATTTCTGCTCTGCTAAAAGCGTCATCAGAAATCTTTGTGATACCCGTGCAAGCGCACGCTAACGTTAACTTTAATCAAATGGTAGAGCTCGACTAAACGGAAACAGCTGAAAACAAAATCAGCAAAAATTCTAAAAACAACTTCAGTAAACATGCTTTGTTAGTGCAGACTTCCAGCAGGCTGTTGGACTACATATAATAACATAAGCATAGAAACTAAAGTAAAACAGAAATACAACAACAAATGTGACATGATGAAATTGAGGAAAAAACTGAGAAATTGACGCTTCAAATCTCATCGCCCCGATGGTGCAGTGCGTTAGCGCGCGCTTGCACGGGTATCACAAAGATTTCTGATGACGCTTTTAGCAGAGCAGAAATTGCAATCAGTTCAGCTAGTGATTTTTTCCTTTTCATATTGAAAAAACTTTGTTGTTGTTGTTGTTTCTTTGGAAAAATTCATTAGAACAACTAATTGTTCTAACTTTGACCTTAAGCTCAATAAACGATTTTAAACTATCAAACAACTAGAATTTGTATTTAAATTCAAGTATGATTTAAACTATCAAACATTTAGAATTTGTATTTAAATCATATAAAGTCAAAATAATTAATATAGAGGTCATTTAGAAAAAACTTTATTTAATATATTTTTTTTTTACAAGATATTTATATTGTATCTAAAATGTTGTTTTATTATTTCTTATTATGTACCAAAAAATATTTTTATTATAGAAACAATAAAACAGTTGCATATCATAGAAAAAATATATTAATAACCAGGGCTCGTACTTTTATGACCTAAAAACTGACATAAGTGACATAAAAAACGCAAAAAATTACATAAAAAATAAAGAAAAAAAGCCTTAAAAATATAACATTACTAAACACGTATTGCTGTAAGAAACTTAAGTAAGTTTGCAGAATAAAGATTCTATTAGTTCTAGGATGGTGATGTGAAAAATCTGACTAAACTAACGTATACGTGTGATTTCACAATCAGGGTGGATTACACCTAGTAGCACTACATTCAAAATTATTTTTAGCATAGAATTAGTGAATGAAATTAATAAAAAACTATTTATAACTAAAAAGAAAGGTTTAACTAATTTCGAATTTAAAAATTTTTAAGATTTATACACTTGAGTCGTTATAATTGTGAGTTTCATTTACGGATGTTTTTAAAGATTAGTAATCAAGGGTTAAGCAAACTCTTTTATATATTAAACTAATTTTTGTTTTCAGTTTAACTGTATCTACTATTAAACATAACCGATTTTAATTTAAATGTAATATAATTTTAAATTGTCCATATTCGCCGCTTTTGATAAATATCACAGACATCTATAATTTTGATCAAATCATATTCTACGCCTTTCTTGGACTTTTCTAAACATATTCTGGCACCAAGTTCTTGTAGAAATTTCGCAGTTCTTACACCCGAAATTAGAGGTATTTAATTAAATGAATCAAAATTAAAGACTGAAGTGTTTTTATCAGTTCGACTACACCACATAACCTAAAATTTTAGCCATTCTTTGACAAGTTAACAGTTGTACAAAATTTGTTTTATTAATAAATACCTGCTCGTTTTAAAAAACTCCATATATTTGGGTTGAATACTCATTTTTCTGGACTTTTCCTATAAAATTGTTTAATAAAACTTTGCAGCACACGTCGCTTCTTAACAACAGTTGTCAGAAGGATAGTTTTCTAACTTACACAACTTAGCTCAGCTCGTGACATTTGCTAAACCTGCACTTTCTCACATTCATAAAAAAAAACAAATTAATGACAAGTTTGTGTTGGTTTTCATCAAACATTTTTTAATTGTGTTGGAGCTTTGGTAACGCTTGTCTTGAAGGGATAAAGAATGTTCATTGAAAGCAAAGCATTGTTGTTATTTTACCGACAAACTTTCAATAAAAGTTTTTTTACTAATTTAGGTCGCTTTCAAGATTAACTTTCATGAAAATTTTAGCTCAGGTTACTTTAAAAATTTACTGTCATAAAACTTGCTACTGGCAATACTGATTGCTCCACAGTAAAGAAAAGAAAACAATAAACTAAAAGGAACAAACAGCACAAATAAGAACGCGCTGCTAGAGAAAGTCAGAGAAGTATGGAAACAACAAAAATTCATGCAGCAGCTGACACTCGAGCTTTAAGCGAAGCATCCGAATGATCTCGTGGTCTGGAGGGCTGCCTTTGCATCAATTCGCAATCGTGACAAAGTGTGCTTTGCAGCAAGCGTTGTTTACGAATTCGAGCGGTATATATGCATTTTTTTCTTGTGTGCGATTACGGCTGACGACGATTGTTACTCGAGTGGCAAAAACTGACGAATGGTCTCATGCAAATCTCTGCTACGTACTCTATTTCAGTCGAGTTCATTAGAACTCTGGGAAGATTTCTTAAGTCCAGTTGCTTTTTGTAAACTACAAGGCAATTAGACTTTGAAGGATTAAGACCTAAACCATTTTTTACTGTCCACTTATATATGTCACCAAGATTATCATTTAATTTAGTTACGCAATCTCCAATTGGATCCTGACTACAACTTTTGTATAATTGCAACATGTGTATTTTGCAGTCACGAAGAACTGTTGGTAGGTCATTAAGGTAAATAATAAGTAGAAGCGGACCTAAAATAGATCCTTGAGGGACACCTCTTCTTACTGGAAGTAGGCAAGAATATTTGTCGATACCATTACATGAATGATGACCTGAAATCTTTCTGTGAGGTATGATGCAAGCAGTTTCACTGCCGTGGAAGAAAAATTATATAACCTTGCTAGCTTTGTGCATAAAATGTTATGATCCACAGAGTCGAATGCCTTAGAGTGATCCAAGAGTGTTAGAAATGTAACTTTATTATCGTCAAGGGCTATACGGATTTCTTCGAAAACGTCAATAAGGGCAGTTATACAACTGCGTTTTGGCCTGAAGCCTGATTGGTAATCAGTAATAATATTGTTTTCAGATATGTATTTTCTTATTTGTTTAGCCATAAGATTCTCAAGAACTTTAGACAAGTAAGGCAGGATTGCAATTGGGCGATACTCGTTATTAGATTTTGGAATTGGTTTTACCTTAGCTACCTTCCAACATTTTGGAAATGATCATGATGTTATTGCTGTATTAAAAATATGTGTGATATGTGGAAGCAACTTTGGTAGCAGAAAAACTGGGTATATACCATCAATTCCGTTTGCATTTGACTTGATCTTAAGAAAACTATCTAACACATCCAACATATCAACACAATGAAAGCAAAAAACGCATTCAAATGACAGGCGACTATTTGCATTAAGATATGAATTATTGCTAACAGGGTCGAAGGGAAGATTAACGAATTTTTCATTCAGATCATTGAGGTTTATGTTCAAGTTATTGCAATTAGTATTTTTATCTAAGCCTATTTTCCGAATTTCTTTCCATGTCTGTTTACTGCTGATAGCGTTGATAAATTTACTTTCATAGTAATTAGTTTTTGCTTCTTTAATCTCCTTTACTACCTGTCTTCTAAGTTTCTTGAATAAGTTATGCAAGTCAGACGTTTTAAATCGTCTCCAGCGCTTATAAGCCAAGTCACGTTGGTCTATTAGTGTCCTGATTTTCTTGCTAAACCATGTTTGTTGTCTATGTCGGAACTTATGTGTTTTTATGTGAACAATTTCGTAGTACAAATAATTTATATTTTGCTGTATAAACTCTGCTTGATCGTTTACCGAAGTCATGCCAAAGATTAAGTTCCAGTTTATAAGGTCAGTTTTGTAATCGAGCTCTTGGTAGTCAATGTGCTTGAAGTCGCGAAAACTAAATGTACTCTCCAATACATTAAGATTAAATTCAAAAGTCATAAAAATAAGTTCATGCTTTGAGAAACAAGGAACAGATAATTAATCATAAAGGTTAATTTTCTGCTTATCATCGACTAAAAATAGGTCCAAAAGAGAGCAATTTGTATTTGTAAAATGTGTAGGAGAAGTAAAATTTGCTGAAAATAAACCTAACGCTGCCATTTCAACAATAAATGTGCTTTCGGTAAGTATATTACTATTAAAGTCCCCTGCTATTATGATATTACTAAATTTAAGTGTAAGACCCTGAAGCATATCTAATAACGGTTGGATTTCAATGGTTCGGTTTGGTCAATAAACACAGCCTATTAAAAGGCTTGAATTACCCTTTTTGACACTAAGAAATATGTATTCAATGCTGCTGTTACGAGCTGATCTACTATAGGGAACGCAAGCAATACCTGCCCTTAAAAATATGGCTACTCCTCCAGCATGGCCAAGTCTGTCGGTGCGGTAAAGGTTGTAACCAAGCACCTTAAATAAGTTGTCGTGCATTTCTGGTACAAACCAGGTTTCAGAAACAAAGATTACATCAACTCCTGAGCCCTCTGAACTCATCGATTTTATTCACCAGACTCTGCGCATTAATATGACAAACTTTTATACCTAACTGAACCTTGCAAAGTATACGAATCATAGCATAGTTATAGTCTTTGGAATCCGCTGTCATATTAATTAGTGGATTCATAATAGTTATTCAAGAAGGTGTTATATATTTTTAATATAATATGTAATAAGTAAATCCTTAAAATGCAATAAAGCTTAAGGCAGTAATATAATTCGCCGACGCTTTATATGGTAGAGGAACAAAAAAGATAAATATTAAATGTTGAATTCTGAAGTAAAGGTAAACTCATTAAATGAACATGGAAGAGAAAATTAAAACTAAATGTGAATATAATAATAACAATATTGCTTAAAGTTACAATTCAGAGGCAGATGGTTCTTGTTCGCCAGTCCCAAAAAAAGAGTTCAACTGCTGAATCGATTCAATTTGAGTGGCTCTTTCATTCTCTGCTTGCTTCACAAAGACCAAGCCGCACTGTGTAAAAACAGCAGACAATTGTTTTTGTTTTTTATATCTGTTTGCCGCTCGCATTATTTCGAAGTTTACCTTTGTTAAGCATTCGTTTACGTAAATGTTCGTCTTAGAGTCAAAGCCAGCATGCTCTAAAAGAAGAGGTTCTCTGTTGTTTCGCCTAAAATTAGCGACAGATTTTAAGACAAAGTTTTTGTCATAAGACGCAGCCAATTTTATGCGAATTGGTGAGCTCGCTACCGTATTCTGATGGTTAGTTTATTTTACCCTGTACGCGGATTTTATTTCAGGGGTAGAGATACCGATAGAAGTACAAATTGTATGGAATATACCAAAAAGATCTTCCTGTGAAAAATATGGAATTGCACATAACCGCAGATCACAGGCCACTGCAGCATTGTCTTGCTTTGCCATTTGGGACTTGAGTTTTATAAGTTCAGCCTCAAGCCTTGGAACTTCCATTAAAACTTTACTGTAACATTCATTGACCTGACAACGCATATCGTTTAACTCCGACTTAATCGGTATAGTTTCTGTGCAAGCTCTTTCAACGGCTGTTACTCTTTTCTCAAATGACAAGAGCGTCGATTTAAGGTTCATTATTTCCGCTGTTGTTTCACCAAGTTTTTCCATAACTCGATCTTCAGAGATCTTCAATGCCTACCGCATCTCAGCTACTATACTCTCCTTCTGCATCTCCATCTGTTTATCCATTTTACGCTGTGACTGCTGTATTAAGCTGCTCACCACAGATAATTCAGCGCGCATTGATGACGATTGCGCTTGCAGAGAAGAGTGGGGGGACAAAACCGGTTTAGATGCGACTTTTGCTCTAGTGCTCATTTTTGTTTCACTCATTGTTTAATGTGTGGTATTTGTTACTTTTTTGTTTTTTTTTTAATTGTGTGTTGTTTTGTTCATTTTTGAGCAAGGAATATAATTATTAATTGTTTGAGTTAAATATTTTTGTGAAAAAAATGTGGAACGGACTGTGTTTTTAATGAATTGTTCTTTGGATAGCTGTGCATTTGCTCAGTATTCAGTTTAATATTTTTTTCAATAAACTCTTTTTTTAAGCAAATTGCTAATTCCCTACGCTCAGTTTCATTTAAATTTTTATATATGAAACTGTGCCAACCGTTATAATGCCGTTCAATATTATATTTTTCACGAACAGAAACAGTTTGGTAGCAAACCATACATTGCGGTTAAACAAAAATTATATTCTGCAAAAAAATTCCTATTCAGGAAGAGACATTTTGCATAGAAATAACAAATGAGTATATATTTATGAGTGTAGCATAAGTTGCGTATGCGCAACAACAATCTAAAAAGCATGCAAGTTATGGTCACTGTTATGCAGAGACCAAAAAAAATAAACACTCAATTACTCTGTTTGACTTCAACTGAAGACATAATATTATTTTCTGTTATTTATAGTTTACATTTGATTACTTAGCTTAATATCAAAAAAAAAAAAATCAAAAAAACTAGATTGTAGCTTTCAGTTCCTTATCCTTTACCAAAACGTTCGTGGCATTAACAAAAAACTAAATAATTTATTAATTTTGAGTCACAACCTTCACTTTAATATAATAGCTTTTAGTGAGACTTGGCTGAAACCTAACACTCTAAATACTGAAATTCTGTGCAACAAATTTAACATATACCGCAAAGATAGAAACTCCATTCCTGGTATTGGATCTAAAGGTGGGGGTGTGTTGATTGCAGTCAAAGCGACACATTTCTCTGAAGAGTTATTAATTCCAGAATCCTTGGACATTGAATTCTGTTGTGTTCATGTTAAGTTTGGTTCCTTGAGCCTTTTATTACATGCTCATATATTTCTCCCCTTTCTACCTTAGAAGTTTATAGCAAACATTTGGCTTCTATTAGTAAAGTTTGCTCAAAACTGCAATCAAATGATCATATTTTAATAACTGGAGATTTTAACCTGCCAAACGTTTCTTGGAACTGCTGTTCTGAAATTCCTGAAATATTTTTACCTTCGTCTGAAAGTTCATCCGATAATTACTTTTTAAACGAGCTCTCAATCCAAGGGCTATTCCAACTTAACTGCATTTTTAACAAAAATAATCGTTTGCTTGATCTGGTGTTTTTTGGTGACAGCAATATCGCTTCTGTGTCTAAATCAGATCCTCTGGTTACACCCGAAGATTCTCATCATCCAACATTAGAAATTATTTTAAATTTTCCAAAACCATCTGTGCAGTATTATGATTCTGAACCACCTATTGAGTTTCACTTTAAAAAAACAAACTACGTGATTTTGAAGAATAACTTGTCTAATATAAACTGGAATTCTATTCTAAATATTAATACAAATAGTTTATCTTCTCAGATTCTTGATGATGCGGTATATGCGTTTAATAGAATGCTAAATGATTGTTTTCTTAAAGCTGTTCCGCAAAGGAAAGCCTCTTTGACATCGGGTCCGGTATGGTATACAAATGAATTAAGAAAAATGAGGAATTTGAAATCTAAATACTATAAAAAATATCAAAAAACACATAACATATGCGATTTTGGATGCTATAACTCGATTAAATACAGTTATCAACAGTTATGCAAACAATCCTATAATACCTACTTAACAAAAGTAAAATTAAACATCAAATCTGATGCTAAATCCTTCTGGAACTTTGTTAACACAAAACGCAAGATTGATTCCTATCCTTCTTTTATGAAGTATAATTCGGTTGAGTCTGATAATGATAATAGTATTTGCAATCTTTTTGCTGACTTTTTCAAGTCGACTTATTTATCACCGTCCTATGATTATTTAAGTTATCCTTTCAATATTCAATCTGGGGATATATATTTCCCAATAATTGACACATACACAGTCTTATCATTTTTAAAAAATATTAAAACATCATATAAAAGTGGTCCTGATAACACACCTTCGTGTATATTAAAATACTGCTGTGAGGAATTAGTAACTCCAATCTCTTTACTATTTACTTCATCATTAAAATCCTGCTATTTTCCTGCAGCCTGGAAGCATTCATTTATCATTCCGCTGCATAAATCCGGAAATAGGTCTTTAATTGATAACTACCGTGGCATCGCAAAATTGAGTGCTTTGCCTAAACTTTTAGAGGCAATTGTTACATCACGACTATCGCATAGCGTTAAATCTTTAATGTCTCCTTTCCAACATGGATTCCTTTCTGGAAAATCCACTGTTACTAACCTTCTCGAATTTACATCAAAAACTATAGAAAACTTTGGAAAAGGCATGCAGACTGATGTTATTTACACGGATTTTAGCAAAGCTTTTGACGTTGTAAATCACAAACTACTGATCTTAAAATTACATCTTGTTGGATTTCCTATACCGTTGGTAAAGTGGATTGAATCTTACTTAAGCAATAGAACACAATCTGTTCTTTTTAAGCTCAAGAAATCACACGAGTTTCCTGTTACTTCAGGAGTACCTCAAGGAAGTCATCTTGGGCCTCTTATGTTTCTACTTTTTATAAACGATTTGCCATCTGTCATAATGCATTCCAGCATCTTAATGTTTGCTGACGACGTCAAACTCTTCCTTTCTTTTAAAAATGATAATGACGCTGTATTTTTGCAAGCCGACATAGATCATCTTCATAACTGGTGCAAAACGAACCGTATGAACCTCAACATGAAGAAATGCAAGCATATGTCTTTCTCGCGCAAACCACCAATTAAATGTACCTTCAAAATTTGTGGTTATCAATTGGAGTCCTTAGATAGTTTCAATGATCTTGGAGTTACAATGGATCCTAAACTACGCTTTAATATTCATGTAAATAAAATAATAAATAGAGCAAATAGTACTTTAGGATTTATTAAACGTTGGGCAAAAGAGTTTAATGATCCTTTCATAACGAAAACCTTATTCACTTCCCTAGTGCGGCCTATCTTAGAATACGCTTCAGTTGTTTGGTGCCCACGATACGGTTGTTACATAGACGACATTGAATCAGTGCAGAAACAATTTCTTTTGTTTTGCTTAAGCTATCTTTATTGTAATACTGATTTTCACTTACCACCTTATGAATATCGGTTACAACTCTTAAATCTTCCTTCTTTAAAAAATCGAAGAATTATGATAAATGCTTGTTGGATTGTAAAACTTTTACATGGCTATGTAAACAGTCCATATTTATTGAGTAAAATATATTTTAATATTCCTCTTCGTCCTAGAAGATCTTTTGAGTTACTCCACATGAACTTTTGTAGAACTAATTATTTGCAAAATGTACCTCTTAGAAGCGCTTGCGGTGATTTTAATTTTGTATCTGATGTTATATCCTTAAGTGAATCCATGGACTCAATCAAACATAAAATTATAGATTACCTGCAGTACCGTCGTTGATTATGTAAAGTTCTTTCAAACATATATCTGATGCATCTGGTGATTTGTAAACACATTAATATAACAATCTAAATGGATAAATGGACCTAAGCGTAAAATGGAAAATTTTGGTGGATAAACATCTAAGTAATCTGAATGGACCTTAACCTGGGATCTTCAGTTGCCTCATATCTTCATGATGATTGTAACTACACTTGGCGACGGTACCGTGGTGTCTTGGTGTCTTTTTACCTCTTGAAACACTACGTTAGATCGATTTGTAATATATTAATATGAGTGGCCGATAAGACCTAGTTTGTCTTGGTGCCTGCGTTCGTACAAAAATTGTTGCTGACTTGACCTTGTTTGTCTTGAAAACCAGGGTTCAGAATATTCACACACCTTCACTCACAAACATTTGCTTGAAGCACACAACACACAATGTTATTTTCATTTCATTTTTGTGTGTAACGTAGTTATCGTGTTGTTGATCATCCAACATGATTTCTTCGTTTTAATATTTGCTTGTGCGTCACAAACTCAAACAATGATCGATCTCAACAATTCTCTGTGTTTCAGTTTTACACTTATGTTTGCGTCAAAATGTTCATGTTGGAGAATTCAGGCCTTTGTCAAAACCAAAACAAAGACAATTTTTCCAACATGAATAAGTGGTGTTTGCAAAATTGTCTTTGTTTGTGTCGGTCATTAAGATCGATCACTACCGTCGTGTGGCGTAAAAAACAAATGCTGTTCTGGTTGCTGTGCAGCGTATTGAATTGGTTTTTGGCCAAGTGTAGCGAATTTCGGCGTCAATTAGAAAATATTTTAAAATATTAAAATAATAACCTAATAATATGTTTTTTCAAGAGATTTAAACGTCATTTATCAGTGTTAAGGGGTCGCTGATTTCGAATCTAAAGTCAGAATGTTAAAATTCAAGATGGTGGATAGGGTTGCCACCTTAATTTTTTGTAGTTTTATGAATTCGGGGCTGGCAAAAAAAAAAAATGGTACACCAAAAATGGGTCGCTGAACCCAAATCCGTTGTCAGAATTTTCAAATTATGAAATTTTGAAATGATAGGGTTGCCACCTAATATTATACCTTTTCAAGAGTTTTAAACGTCATTTATCAGTATTAAGGGGTCGCTGATTTCGAATCTAAAGTCAGAATGTTAAAATTCAAGATGGTGGATAGGGTTGCCACCTTAATTTTTTGTAGTTTTATGAATTCGGGGCTGGCAGAAAAAAATGGAACACCAAAAATGGGTCGCTGAACCCGAATCCGTTGTCAGAATTTCCAAATTATAAAATTTTGAAATAATAGGGTTGCCATCTAATAGTATGTCTTTTCAAGAGTTTTAAACGTCATTTATCAACAACACGATAACTACGTTACACACAAAAATGAAATGAAAATAACATTGTGTATTGTGTGCTTCAAATAGTGTTTATTGACATTTATGTTGGAGATTTCTGTTACATGAGTGAAAATTTCTGAACCCTGTTGAAAACGCAACCCTGCTATGCTGTCTGATTTTATCGATTTTGACTTAACTTTTTTTCTATTATTTTTTATACTTTAATAAAATTATATACTTTAAGCAATTTACTAAAACTTTTTAGTTTGTTAATAATACATTATTTCATTCAAAATCATACTTTATATTTTTGAATTGTATTAAATATCTTATTTTATAATTTTAAATTTGCTATAAAACCTGTTAAGGTTTAGCAATCAAGTAAATAAATAAATAAATAAATAAATAATGTTCGCTTATTGTTATTTTGACATATTTCTTAATAAGTTCCAATTTGATTACTTAGCTTAATAATATTTGCTAATTGTTATTTTGACATATTTCTTAATAAGCTTCAATTAAAATATTGCTCAATTATTATTTAAATGTTGGAATTAAAATACTGCTGAGTAAGTTTGCTTATTGTTATTGAAATTACATATTGATTAATAAGCAAACGCGACTTAGCAAGAACGAAATGAATATAAATTTAGGCCAACTTAGTCTACCTGTCAACAATATTTGGCTGGCTTGTGACTAACAGTGGGCTTAACTATTTGGCTGGCTTGTGGCTAACAGTGGGCTTAACTTCCCCCATCTTAAGAATCTGCGTCTCGCAGATTAGTTGTTTATCTTTATTGGTTCTATGAACTGAAGATTTACACTTTTTTTGTTATTACATTTTGGAAAAAAATACCAAATAGAAAGAATTACACAGGCTACTAAAAGTATTGCAACGCTAGAACTAATATTGTAGTTATAGTTTGAAATTAAATTCTGTCTAGTTGTTTTACATTTTTTAGGTGGAGTTTGTGAAGGTACTGCAGATCTATTGTTATGTCTTTTTCGGTCAAATTGTTTTGTAGCACCGGAGGTAAAATTTGATGGAAAATCGTCTGGTAGTTGCTGTATTCTATTTCATTCAATTTTATTGTTTCATTAAAAAAATTTATAATTACTGTACCGTTTATCTTCTGCATAATGTTTCTGTAAGAAAGATTTCCTATATAATTGGTCGTAAATATTGTACCATCATGTAGGAGTTCAATAATAGGCTGATTTTGATATTGATAAGTGCATAGAGCTTTTTCCCCGTTTAAGACCTGAGAGATACAGTGATTAGGTTCTAATTTTTTTAGCTCAGTTTCTTTACAAACTTTCACGTCCTCAATTACAGAACATTGGCCTATAACACCAAACTTGTTTTGCTGAGATACAAAAAGATTTGAAAATTCAGAATGAATCCGTTTATTATTTTTAACGGTAGGTCTTATTAAAATATCGTTAAAAAGTGTATCCTCAGTCTTTGGTAAAGACAGTTCGTACAAGAGGAGCGACTCCTTAACCACCATTATGGGTTCTGCATATTCAATAGCTTGAATTTCATTTCTAAACGGAAGCATTTCCATCTGAGATACAATGGTGGATATTTCTACTCTGTCTAATAAGCTAGAGTGTACAATTCCTCTTTTTGCCAATTGCACTGCCATTACAATTTGTTCTATCTCGTTTTTCAAAATTTGCAGCTTGTTAAAGAGATATTGTTCAAACTTTGCTGTGTCGTCGATGTTTATCTTGTTAATTATTCTATTGTAGTTTTCTAAGATATTGTTAGTGGTTTTCATTAAGTGGCTATTAATATTGTATTGTTTGTTATTGTTGTCAGTTAAATCGTTGTTTTTCCTGATAATGTTGTCCCAATCAGTGGCATCTGGGTTGCCTGCTAACCATTTCCAGGCAGAGCCAATCCAATTGATTGATCTTTTAGTCTTTTTAGTGTTACGCACACGTAATTAGTTTAACAATTTGTCGATGTTAACAATCTGGTGTTCCAGCTGTAACGCTAGAGTTCCAGTCTTCCTAATTTCGTGTTGCACGGTTGGTCTAATGCTGTTTAAGAGATGGTCGTAGTCATCTAAATTGATTACGGCCCCTATTATGTAAAATAACTCAACTTAAGTTGACTAGATTCAACTAAATTTTTTTCATATAACGTATTACATTTATTTTAGTTGAACCATGTAGTTTGCCTTAATCTTTTAAGAATTTTCAAACAACATAGTTCAACTGGAATGTATGTAATAAATTATGAGAAAAAAAATTAGTTGAATCTAGTCAACTTAAGTTGAGTTGTAATACATAATAGGGGCCTACATGAATAATTTTAAAAGTTCCTTTGAAAATTTTCCCGTGCCCTATTTTTATTGCAACAAGAGGGTTGTTATACTCGTATGTACTGACTGAGGCCTGTGTCCAGTAAAGAATCGTTCTGAAAAACATGTTAAGTTTTTATGTGTGATTTGTGAATATTTTTTCCGGTAGTAGTAGTTATAGTTACTGTATTATTTTTAGCTACAGTTTCTTTTTCATATAATGACTTATTTTTTCCTTTTATTTGCTTATTTCTTTTAAAAATGTTCTCGCCTGGATTAAATTCTTTGGGTTTTGATCTTTTTCGGTTATGCCTATTTAGATTTTTCTGTTGATTTCGGGCTATTTCATTTTTAAGGTCTAAATTCACTATGTCTTTAAAGTTAACTAAGTCCTGATAATTTATCCTTTGTGTTCTGTTAAAAAAAATGTCTGCTGGCTTATTCTTAGTCACTGAATGTACAGTGTTATTATACCTATCTACCGCAATAGTTATGACTTCTTTTAAAGAAAATTCGGGGTATTCCTGTACAAGACATCTTATTATTTCGAGAATCGTGGAATGGACTCTTTCCACCGCACCATTTACCTCGCTTTTTTGTGGTGGTGCAAGATAAATTGTTATTCCGAGTCCTTCTAAATAGTTTAGCACGATTGGACTTATGAAACTACCTTCATTATCCATAGCAAGGAATTTTGGGACTGTAAAATAATGGATTAGTTTGATTAATTTGTCTCTTACGTGTAATACAGATTTGTTTTTTATTCGAAAAAATTTAGTAAATTTTGAAAACTTATCTATTGCTGTAATAAATTTTTCCCCTTTTATTTCTATGATATCAATATGTAGAATTTCAGAAGGAAAGGATGGAATGGGGGTTGGCTGAAGTTCGGGTTTTGGAGGGTGGCGGTCATACTTGTTTGACGAGCAAATTTCGCAGGTTTTTGTATAATCCTTAATTAGTTTTAGCCATCTTCGGAAAATAGTAGTTTTCTAAAATTTGTTGTTTGTTTTCCTTTGGGTTTCGATGGGCACGTTTGTGTTCATCTTGAATTATTTTCCATTTGATTTCTTCATCTGTAATGTCAGTAACAACTCTCTGAGTTATTCTTGCTTTAAATTTCGAAGATTTCTTGAAGCAGGGGAAGGTGTTTTTCTTGTATTTTAATCCCGTTTATTATGTTTGGGTTCAATTTTTCCCTCAATATTCTTGTTAGAATATCCTTACTTAATTCAGGTACCCGTACGAAATGTCTGTGGAGACCGGCGTGTGGATTTTCATAACAGCTCATTTCATCCCCCTCTGATAGTAACAGCTGGTTTTTAAATACATTTATTGGTGCTTCGACATGTGATATGAGGTCAGTACTGTCTTCATCTGCGCTATGTTGGGAGTTGGATGATGATGTTAAAGTATTTACTTCCGCTGATGGTAGTCTCGAAAGTGCATCTGCTACTAAGTTGGTTTTCCCTGGTTTATAGATTAGCTGGTAGTTAAATTCTTCAATTCTCGCCTTCCATCTCTTGAGTTTTGCATTGTTGCTTCTGTTGCTGAGAGCAAATGTAAGCGGCTGATGGTCTGTCAGAATTTTAATTTCTTTAGCTCCATATAGGTACGTCCTGAGCTTGTCAAGGCTCCATACAATGGCTAACAGCTCTTTCTCAATCGTGGAATAGTTTTCCTCCATTCGATTGAGTGATCTCGAAATAAACGTGATCGGTCTATCCTTTCCGATTTCACCCTGCGAGAGCACTGCTCCAATTGCGTAGTTTGAAGCGTCCGTTGTAAGGACGAACGTTTTTTCAAAATCGGGAAATATTAGAACATCAGATGACATGAGCATTTGTTTCAGGTTTTTGAACGAATTTAAAGCGTCTTGATCAAGATCGACTTCTACCTTACGCGATCGCCTTGCTTTAATCTGTGCATTTTCACCTCAGGTTAAGTTAGTAAGAGGTTTTGCAATT
Organism: Dichetophora obliterata; assembly: GCA_963920525.1. Classification (NCBI taxonomy): domain Eukaryota; kingdom Metazoa; phylum Arthropoda; class Insecta; order Diptera; family Sciomyzidae; genus Dichetophora; species Dichetophora obliterata. The sequence continues at coordinate 139,486,578 of OY986439.1, forward strand.
TTCGCAAAATCCTTTATAAATTTCCTATAATACGATGCAAGACCTAAAAAGCTCTTGAGTTCTTTTAAATTCTTGGGAATGGGCATTTCTTGTATCGCTTGTATTTTTCTTGGATCGGGTCGGATACCCTCTCTTGTGATCAAATATCCTAAAAATTCGACATCTCTACACAAAAATTTAGATTTACTCAAGTTAACTTTCAAATTTGCTTCGTTCAGGAGAGAAAATATTTTGCTTATGTTTTCAAGGTGCTCATGTTTAGTTTTGCCGAATATAATGATATCGTCGATGTATACATAGCAACATTTGCCTATGAGTGGGTTTAAAACATCGTTAATCATTCTTTGGAAAATGGCTGGGGCGTTCTTAAGCCCAAACGGCAGCCTAGAAAACTCGTATTTTCCGTTAGCGGTAGAAAATGCGGTTTTTTCTATATCACGGTCCTTCATCTTAATTTGATGAAAACTGGATGTAAGATCTAATGTAGTCAAAAATTCAGCATCACCCAAGCTAGCGAGAGTATTAGTAATGTCTGGGATTGGATATGCATCGGGTATTGTTATGGCATTTAACCTTTTGAAATCTATAACAAGTCTATATTGCTTCTCCCCTGCCGCATTTTCCTTTTTAGGAACAATCCAGAGTGGAGAGTTATAAGGGCTTTGGGAGGGTCTTATTATACCATCTTTTAACATTTGTGAAACTTGTTTTTCTACTTCAGATCTTAAGTGTGTCGGGTAAGCATAGAATTTTGTGTAAACTGGTTCATCAGTCGTGGTCCTGATTTCCGCTCTAACTTTTGTGTCTATGGTTCCACTGTCGCAGACTGGTCCAAAAAGATAGTTGTATTTTTCAATTATATTACGAAGGTCAGGGTCTTCAGGCATTTGCTCTACGTTGTTTACTTGCTTAGAATTTTTTGCTTTTAATTTAAGTTTGATTTTCGAGCATAACTGCAATATCTGGTTTTTCCTGTCGATAACTGCCTCTAATTCGCGAAGGGAGTCATCGCCGATTATACCATCAAATGATGTGAATCCAGGTAGAATAAAAAATCGAGATTGTTGTTGACTCCGACACTTTTGAAGAATGGTCCTGTTACTTTCCTTGTGATTTTTAGTTGTCCTGCTGCCGACTGGATTTTGAATGGATTTTTAATTGGTCTTGAATTAAAGCCTAATTTTTCGCATATAAAATTTTTATTAGCTCCTGTGTCAATTAGAAATTTGTATGGGTGGCCAGTTTTGGAAAAATATTCTAGGTATGGTACGCTAGAGAGGCTTCTGTTGTAAAATTTACTTCCTCTGGGTTAAATGTTTCGTCTTCGTCAGCTTCGTCTTCAAAGTTTTCAATATATTCTTCTTCAGCTTCTCCTTCTTCATTTTCTGCTGTCTCTAGATTAAACATTCTTTGTTGTTTTCGAGGCAGGTTTGAGGATTCATTTGACTTTCTCACGATTGGATTAGGTCTGTTCATGTAATTAATTCTGTGTGATTTAAGTGTAGGATCTATTTCCATAGGAACGGGAGGTTTGGGTTGAACTGGTCTTGGAGGTGGTTTATAATTTTCGAATGGTGTATGGTCAGTTCGTCTATAATTGTAAATCTGATTTCGGTCCTGTGTAGCTATTTGTCTTGGTGCAGGTCTAGGTTTAAATTGGGGTGAATACATTTGGTTAATAGGCGAAGATATTGAATTTTTAAAATTATTTGGGTGAATAGAGAGGTTTCTAAAATTATAATTTTGTATTTCGAGGCATGAACTATAAGCTTCTGGCAGATTTTGAGGTTTTTGGATGAGAAGAATTCTTGAAACATTCCCTCTTAAGCCTCTTATGAATATATCTAGAGCTCTATTTCTGTAATTTCCTACCAGTGCATTCATTGTTTCTTCAGAGTAGTCTTCTGTTTTAATTTTATTAATAATTAAAGACAACTGATGATTGACACTAGCATAAAATTCGTCCATGGAATAGTTGCCATGTCTCATCAGGTTTAATTCATGCTCAAGTGTACGCAGATCGCGTTTATCAGCGTAATGCAAGGACAAACACTTTTTGATGTTCAGCCAATTGTCATCAAATACATATGTTGTAAGATATGAGGGCACTGTCTGCAGCTCCTCTTATCTTTTGCCTAATGTGTTGTAAAATTGATCTATATATCGGTTTTTGTCTTACTACCTCGTAATCTTTTAAAATAGATTCGACGCTATGAACCCAAGAAATATAGTGGATTGGGTTCCCCTCAAATACTTGGAGATCTCTAACGCAGTCTGGTAGTTTTTTTATTTCATTTAATTCCTGCTCATTCCTAGGGGCTGATAAATCGCTCTCGAGAGTTCGAGGTGGGGAAATTCTACCTTCTAATTGTTGAATTCTATTGTTTAATGCCCTTATCTGTTCTGTTTGGTTATTGGATGATTCTACACTATAAGGTGGTGGAATACTTCCCTCTAACTGCTGAATTCTGTTGCCTAAGGTTTTTACTTGTTCTATCTGGGCGTTAAGTGCACCAGTTAGTTGAACTATACTTTCTTTCAACCACTCAGTTGTGTTATTATCGCCAGGTGCCATATTGTTTCACAATAATATTTGTTTTTGATTAGAAGATTATACAGAAAGATAATTACAAAATTGAATTTTATTTCAAGTCTTTTTTATGTATGTTTCAAGATTTTCACTTACAAAATTTGTTCACCTCTTGTAGTGGAATATAAATTTTTCTTTTAAATTTCTAGAGATTTTTACCTTTAATTTTTTTATATTCTGTTTTATTTTTCTAAGATAAGATTTTTCCTTTTTTTTTTAGTTTTGAAAAATGTTCTATTTTAAAATGATTTCTTAAACCAAATTATATTTCGTTTTAATGGCAATTTGAGAAAGATAAAAAAAATTCTTTTTAGATTAATTTTTTCTAAATATTTTCATTTAACAAAATGCCTTCAATATTTCTTCTTTTTTTTTCTAACATTAGTTTCCTTTTTAGAAAATTTATCAAGGCAGATAAAAAAAAATATTTCTCACAACTTTTGGGATAATTCTGTCTTGTTTAATGGCTTATTAAAAACGGTTTAGTGTTCTTATAATAATTTAAGATAAATAAAAATCTTACAGCATTATAACAGCAGACTTCATAACTCGCTCGGATAGTCCGTAGATTTCCCTTTTGGCATAAATTAATTGCTTACTCCGGTACGGTTGCTGTCACTTGGATGTTTCCTTATATTTTTCCTTGCTGGTTCTGCAGGTTTTATAGGTGGATTATCCTTTTTTACAACACTATCAGTTGAATGCTTTGCCGGGTTTTTAGGCTTTTTTGTTAAGTTTCCTAGAACAACACTATTTTACAGAGTCTTTGCGGACTTTGTAACAGTTACTTTGGGTTATTTTTATTAAGTCTTTTAGGATTTCTTGTACGACACTATTTTTTTAGAGTCTTTGCGGACTTGTTCAAGTAAATTCACTAATATATTAGACTTAAGCTGCTCGGTCGCCAGTTATGGTCACTGTTATGCAGAGACCAAAAAAAATAAACACTCAATTACTCTGTTTGACTTCAACTGAAGACATAATTTTATTTTCTGTTATTTATAGTTTACATTTGAGTACTTAGCTTAATAATATTCGCTTATTGTTATTTCTTAATAAGTTCCAATTTAATTACTTAGCTTAATAATATTTGCTAATTGTTATTTTGACATATTTCTTAATAAGCTCCAATTTAAATATTGCTCAATTATTATTTAAATGTTGAAATTAAAATATTGCTGAGTAAGTTTGCTTATTGTTATTGAAATTACATATTGATTAATAAGCAAACGCGACTTAGCAAGAACGAAATGAATATAAATTTAGGCCAACTTAGTCTACCTGTCAACAATATTTGGCTGGCTTGTGACTAACAGTGGGCTTAACTATTTGGCTGGCTTGTGGCTAACAGTGGGCTTAACTTGCATGTGACACAGGTCCGTTCTGCATAACATCTCAATAGATACTGACACAGTTCAGTGCTAGTCCGTGAGTTGATATCTACAGTGTGACCAGAAGATTTTTGAAAAAATATGCTTTTTGTTAAAAAAAATATGCTAAATATTCCACTTTCAATTTTTATATTCCACAAAAATAATCCACTTTCAATTTCAAAGATATATATCTAAATAAGTCTAAATATGCATATAAAAAAAAACACAGAAGCAAGTTAAAAAACATTTATTTATTTGATTACTATCGCACTTAAATTTATTTTCTTCCCCCAAAGAAAAATTTATAAACATTGTTATGGTTTTTCGAATTTTAAGTAACTATATACAATATACAAAACTAAAATTCAGGCACATCTTCGAGGTCAATTCTTAAATTGTTGCTTGTTTTATTATCATAGAAATTAGCATTTCTAAATTTTTTATTAAGCTATCTGGTATTTGATAGGTATTATAACACTTTTTTGAACATGCAGCCATGTTTTTACTTTCAACAAATTATTTAAGAGTTTTTCTTGCATTCTATTTCGAATTTTCGTTTAAATAAGAAAGATTCATATAACTAAAAATTTTCTCAACCTCAGCATTGCTAAATGGTATGCTAAGCGAGAAAAGCACAAACATATAAGCAAATTTACTTCACTTTTTAAGCTGCGTGAAGTTATTAAATGAATTGCAATAAAATTGATAACGAAGAAGTTACCACAAAATGAATTCCTTATATTGCGTTTTACAAGGTGGTTCAGAGATGAAAAAATATAAAGTGTCGATAGCCAAAAAATAACCATTTAGTAACTAAATAGACATTTTTTATTGCAATTTTTGTGAACTTTGAAAAATATAATCATACGAAAAATATTCCACTTTTTATGCTGCATATTTTTATAAAAAAAATATGGCTCCCGAAGTTTGAATATGCCAAAGTGGAATATAATATTCCACTCTGGTCACACTGGATATCTATACAGAAAGCTTTTAAGCACAAAAGCTCAAATGCCCACGGGCATAGGCTGTGAGGATCACTGGTTTATAGATATACATGATTTTTAAATGATACATTTTTAAAATCATCATATCTTGCATAAAGATATTTAATAAACTAAGTATGAAAATATAAAAAAAAAACCATATGTTCCTCTTTGTCCGCAAAGTGGTAATGTTATTTAAAAATTTAATCAAATTTGAAGTTTTTGTGTGAGTATTTATTTTGTGAAAAAATGCTTTATTTGATTTAAAATCTTTCAATATTAAAAATTACTTTTTTGGGGCACACAAATAAAGAAGTAAATACATTTTAAAAAGCAGTAACTACAAATAGACAGGGAATCTCTGTTTATGTATTTACCGCGGTTTTTGCTTGAATGATTGCTTTAATTTGCTTTAATTTTAGTTTTATAAATTCGGTGCTGGCAAAGTTTAAAATTCTGACTTTATAAATGACACTAATAAATGTCGTTTAAAACTCGTGAAAATATATATTATTAGGTGGCAACCCCATTATTACAAAATTTTATAATTTTGAAATTCTGACGACGGATTCGGATTCAGCGACCCATTTTTAATTTACCAATTTTTTTTTGCCAGCCCCGAATTCATGAAAATGCAAAAAATTAAGGTGGCAACCCTATCCACTATCTTGAATTTTAAAATTCTGACCTCAAATTCGGAATCAGCAACCCCTTAACACTGATAAATGACGTTTAAAACTACTGAAAAGACATATAATTAGGTGGCAACCCTATTATTTCAAAATTTTATAATTTTGAAATTCTGACAACGGATTCGGATTCAGCGACCCATATTTGGTGTATCATTTTTTTTTGCCGGCCCCGAATTTATAAAACTAAAAAAAAATTAAGGTGGCAACCCTATCCACCATCTTGAATTTTAAAATTCGGACTTTAGATTCAAAATCAGCGACCCCTTAACACTGATAAATGATGTTTAAAACTCTTAAAAATACATATTATTAGGTGGCAATACTGTGGTAAAAATTTAGGTGGCAGCCCTAACCTCCATCTTAAATTTTAAAACTGTGACATTATATTCGAAATTAAATCCGTTGTCAGAATTTCAAAATTACAAGAATTCGCAAAAATAAAAAAAATCTAGGTGGCAACTCTATTCGCCATCTTAAATTTTAAAGTTTGACAGCATCTTCGAAATCATTTACCCTAAAATGGCGCTAACCGAAACCACAACTTGCCGTTAACTTAATCAGCACTTAACTGACAGTTCAACCTTAACCGAACATTGAGAAAGGGCTTTTTTTCTAAGTGCTGGTTAAAGTTCTGATTAGTGCTTAACCGGACATTGAGAAAGCGGCCCTAAATTGTCAAACATTTTCAAATATTTCATATTCCTTTAATCGTAAAATAATTAAAACGAAAAAATGTCGTTGGCAATTATTTTCATGGCTATAAATAATATTGATCGTAATGAACAGAGGTTGGTAAATTGATTTATTGACTTTTTTGAGAATAATAATTTGTAATTTTTTTATAGCCTGCAAATGAGAGTGCAAAGGCGGTATCTTCGAGATAGCCAAAATCCCTGCGATGTGACAACCAATGAGTACTTTATTGATTTGTACCGGTTCCAAAAACCTATATGCATAGAATTAATTGACGAGTAAATGCCATTTTTAAACAGTTCACAAAGAATTCATGCTATTCCAAGTCACGTCAGAGTTTTAAGTGCCTTACATTTCTTTGCCACTGGAAGCTTTTAACGGTGTATAGGACAGTACAATTTATCTTCTTTGTCCCAGACATCCGTTAGCCGTTGTGTGCAGGAAGTTGCTTCTGCAATAAAGAATTTCAATTTCAATTTAATTTATCATCCAATATTTCTATTTAAACAGTGTTTATATACATATAATATTTATGAGATCTATCAGAGATATTACATCAAATTTAACTTATGTCTAATTAGATTAACGTTAAAATTTATACATCAGTAATAACTTCTTAAAGGTAAAAAATGGGATAAAACACCTTTATTTGAAAGAAAAAAAAGTCAAATAATAACTGAAAAAGTAGTTGCATATAAGATTATTTTTTAAAAAATAATCAGTTACATAACAAGATCTTTCATATTTGGTAAATTTTATGTGTTCATAGTTACAAATTATGCTGTTTCTAAGCAATATCTTAATATAGCATAAGAAGAGTAAAATTCTGGTAAAATAATTATGATTTTGTCATCGGATGAAATCTGTGAACAATTCATATCCCGTTTCATTATGTAGAGCTCGTGTGGAATATCTCCATTGCCTGTTATTTATCATTTTCAAACATTTATTTTGTATGATTTGCATTTTAGTTCGATGGCATTTTGCAGATTTGTACCATACAAGAGAAGCATACGACAAAATTGGTCTTATGACACATTTGAACAGTAAGTTTTGGTTTTGAGAATTTAGATTTGAGCGTCTGTTTAACATAGGCCATAGTGCTCTGAATGATCTTACTGCTTTTTCGCAGGCTGCTTCTATATGTTTGCGGAATAAAAGCTTTTGGTCAAGTATGACACCGAGATACTTTACTTCAGTTTGAGTATTTATAATGCTGTTATTAAAAGCTAGATGGCGCATTGGAAGTCTTTTTGGTGATTTATTTAATGGAAATATAATAGCTTGTGTTTTATTATGATTAATTTGAATCTTCCATTTTGTAAAATATTTGTTGCAGGACTCAATGCTTTTTTCCATTTTCTTCAAAAGTGCATTTGTTAGCTTACTTGATGTGATCAAAGCTGTATCGTCGGCATAGTAGGCTACATCCATCAACTTAGGGACCTTGAAATCTGCTGTATAGAGCACATACAATAGCGGGGAGAGTATTGAGCCCTGAGTCAAACCAGCTGGAATACTTTTGGTAGAAGAGAGAAAGTTGTTCACCGATACCGAAAACGTTCTGATATGTAGGAAGTCGGATACGAGTTTGCACAGGTATTTGGGTAAATTCATGGAAGCCAGTTTGAAAATAAGACCATTATGCCAGACTGTATCGAATGTCTTTTCTATATCCAGAAGTATAATACCAGTTGACTTTTTGTTACGTTTGTTTTTAAGTATTTTGTTTTTAATTCTGCTGACTTGGTGGATTGTACTATGATCTTTTTTGAAACCTAATTGCTCATTTGATACTAAGCCACGAGAAGAGACAAACTCATTGATTCGGCGAAGAATAAGTTTTTCGAAAACCTTGCCTAAATTACTTAAGAGACTTATTGGCCTATAACTACTAGGGCAAGTCTTGGGTTTGTTATGTTTATGCATAGCAACAACTTTGGCTTTTTTGAAAGCGGGTGGGAAATAATTCAATCGAATGCAACTGCTTAATAAGGCTACAAGTATTTTGACAGCTTTATCTGGAAGATTTTTTAACAAGAAGTTTTGGGATGTCATCTAATCCTGGAGATTTTCTATTTTTTAATTGTGATAACACGCTTGCAAGTTCATTTTTCGTAATAAATTGTATTCTATCTGTATTTGGCGGTTCAAGTTTAAGGCTTTCTGCTATTAGATTTATTTTCCTTTCAGTTGGATGGGAATAATTTATCGTTAAGTAATGAGAACGCGCGAAAGTGTTTGCTAGTATTTCAGCTTTTTCTTCGTCTGAAATTAGTTTGTTGTTTCCATCATGAAGAATTGGAATTTGTTTGTTCTGTTTCCCTCTCAAGCTTTGACTGAGTTTCCAAAACCGCTTGTCCCCAGGTTTCATGTTTGTCAAGAGATTTGTCCACTTTGTATTTCTTTCAAAATTTATTCTTCTAACTAAATTGTTAAGAAACTTGATACATTGTCTATAAAATAATGAAATTTGGTTATCCGTTGCACGTTGTTGTTTCCTCTTAAACTTATTCCTCTGGCTTATACAGGATCCGCCATATAACATTTTTTTTTTCAACTAGTGCTTATTTCGTGAATGGTAACACTTAGCTCATGTCTGATTTGACAGATAATTAGTTTTATCCTTCCGCTGAACGAATATTTTTGTGTATACGCTTGAACAACGCTGGGAAGTGGGCCTGCGATCGACTTACAGAAGATGCCGATGGCGGGTATGTAAACAAGCAAAATTGTCGCATTTGGGGCATAGAAAACCCGCACGCATACATTGAAAAGCCGCTGCACCCAAAACGAGTCACTGTTTGGTGCGGATTTTGGTCCAGAGGCATAATTGCGCCATTTTTCTTCGAAAATGAGCAAGGAGTGGCCTTTACAGTCAATGGCGATCGTTATCGGGCCATGTTGAACGAATTTTTGTTCACAAAAATTGAAGAGGAGGATAGTGGCAACATTTGGTTTCAACAGAACGGCGCTACGTGCCACACAGCCGAAGCTACATTCGATGTTTTTGCGCCCTGTTTTTGAAGATCGCATTATCAGCAGCAAAGCTGATGTCGTTTGGCCACCTCGGAGCTGCGATTTGACACCGTTGGACTATTATTTGTGAGGTGCCCTCAAAGATAAGTGTTACGCCGACAAGCCAGAGACAATTGACGCTTTAAAGGACAATATTCGTGAAGCCATTGGTGAAATACAGCTGCACACAATCGATAATGTGCTTAAAAATTGGACCGATCGTGTAGGCTACTGCATGGCCAGCCGAGGCAGCCATTTGAATAAAATTATTTTTCATTATTAACCGGAAGAATTGTACTTTCAAGTAAAAAAAGAAATTTGAGAAAATATCCAGTAGTTTTTTTTATAGTTTTTTCAAAAAAAAAATTTATTTGGCGGACCCTGTATATTTTAGCACGTCACGCGGTAATGAGATATAATGGGACTGCAATTTTTTTGGGCTTGGAAACGTCTCTTGCAGACAGGATGACATTTACGAAGGCTTCAATTTCTTTGTCGATGGCTGATTTTGAACTATATATATCTGCAGATAAAATAGTATTAAGATTTATTTCGTTTTTATAATTTCTCCAGTCGCAACGGTTAAGGTTGCATTTACCGAGATCGATTTTACTGAATGTCGAACAATCTATAGTACATACAATCGGGCGATGATCTGACGGAATTTCGTAGCCTAAAGTTTTTATTCCCATGTTCAAAGAAGTATTACTTACGACTAAGTCAATTGTAGATGCACTGCGGTGCCTTTGGTGAGGAAATAAAGTGGGACTATCGGGGATATAGACAAAAAAGTTACAATATTGTTGCAATGTGTTTAACTCAATACCAGCAGTATTGTTTGTGGTGCAATTTCATGCAGTATGCTTAGCATTAAGGTCGCCAAGTATTAGAAATTCTTTATTATCTGGAGTCAGTGCTAAGATATCATTAGAAAAGTTATTCGTATATTTTGGGGAATATGCAGTAGTTATGATGACGCGCCTTTGGTTTATCCAAACCCCAACCGACAAATTTTCTATTGTTCTTGCTTTTGTTAACGGCAGCAGTCTGTGCTTAATGGACCTGTTCACCAAGAGGGCTACACCTCCGCCTCTTGACTCATTCCTGTCTTTTCGGTAAAAAATGCAATTTTTGAAGTACGGTTTATGGTTTTCATTGAGGAAAGTTTCGTTCAATAAAGCTATGTGAATATTTTGTGTTTCTAATAATTGTTCTAATTGTCTAAGATTTGAGTAGTTGGTAATACCATTTGAATTCCAATGTAAAAGCTTAAATTGAACATGGTTATTTAATGTCATAAGCATGCTTTACCATTGACATGACTACATACATTTGTTGTACTTTGGATGTACATTTGCTAAGCTCATCAAGAGCAGAGGTAAAAATATTAAATAGTTCGTCGATAGAGCTCGCTGCTATTATTGTTTTTCAATTGGCTAGCATAAGAGCGCCGATCTTCGTTATTGTGACCAGCGTTGGTAGTGGTGCTTCTGCTTGTAGAGGATTCAATTGGTGGTTGCGTGATGTAAGAGTTTCTTCTCACAGTTCCGACTCTCTTAGGTTATCTTGTAGTTGCTCTCTTTCTGATCTCGAAATAATGCGCACGAAGTGGACAATTAACGTCATTGGCAGAGTGATCGGTTCGGTCTTTGCCGAATTTTTGGCAATTAAAACAGGAAAAGACAGCGGGTCTTTTGTCATTTTTGTTATATGGACAGACATTAGTTTGATGTTCATTTGCACATATCATGCATGCCCATACATTAGACAGTTCCAGCATTGAGTGGGTTTGTTGTTAGTTTTTAGTTTTTGTTTTCGCCATGTATCAATAACATTTTTTATTGTTTTAATATTTTGCAACTAAGTGGGACTAAAATTTTTGCGTACAAACTGTACTTTGTAGAGAGCATCATTTACTGAGCTATATCTTGTAATTACCTCAGTAACTGATGTTGGGGTGATGTTGTAACTTTTGATATCTTCGACGATGTCTTCCTTGCTTATTTTTGGCAGACCGTAGAGAAATGTTGTAAACAATCGATTTTCTTTAGAGTTGTAAGAGTGAAATTCGATTTAATTTTCTGTAAGCGCTTTCTTACAGAACTCGTATTTTTCAAGGTTTGATGGCAACACCTTAGTTCCAATTGAGGTACGTTTGTAGATACAATCGTTTCCTAATATATGTTGTATCTCTCTGAATGGGAAGGCAATGTCAACGACAATTGGTGGTTGTTTCGGATGTCCTTCCTCTTCCACGATATTTGTCCCTTGGGATATTTCCTTATCACCTTGGTCGGATAGAGCGCTAAACCTGTTATGGCGTGATGTTGATGGTCGAGTTCCTCCGAACGTCAGCGTTGGTTTAATTTTTTTGAATATGTTTGCCCTCTTGCGAGGAGCGAGGGACTTGGGCCCACGGCCCATATTGTCTTTGGTTATTTTTTACTACGGTATAAAAATTTCACACACGTAATTTAATAGTCTAATTTGAATGATTTCGTTGAAAAAAAAAAAGAACGACAGCTGAGTCATAATTATTACTAGGAGTAAAATACACAGTGGTTGGTTTTGTTCATAGAAAATTAGCATGCGACCGCACGAGACGAAAGCAAAAGTAGAACTGTCTGCAATAAAGAAAATTGTACACAGACTCATTAAGTTTCTTAAGCGTGAAGAGTTAACTGATCTTAAAATCAAGCTTATGGAAAAACACCAATTTCCTGGAATAATTGGTGTAATTGATGGAACACATGTGAAAATATCTGCTCCTAAAAAAAAAGTGGAACATGTATACTATTGTCGTTAAGTTGGTCATTCAAAAAATTTAAAGACTATTTGTGATACGGACTACATAATTCTCAGCGCGAATGGGCGATTTGGAGGCACTGATCACGACTCTTAGGGGTCGTCCATAAACTACGTTACGTTTTTTTTACCCCCCTCCCCCTGCGTTACTTTTCGTAGTGCTTTTCAAAATCCCTCCCCCCCCCCCTAAAGTAACGTGACATATGAAATTAATTCATTCGAATGATTATATATTTTGACTAGCTCTGACAATTTTCACTAGTATTAGTGACTAGTATGACTAGATACATTATAGGAACAATTGGAAAAAAATCAATAATTAATATCATCTGTAAAAGCTATTCCATCTGCGATCCAAGATTCGATGCTCTCAATCACTGGGATAGAAGAAGCTGGTAGCTTTGTTGAGGATTCCTTGAAATGGAATTTTTCATCGGATTCTAAGTCGACCCATTCAGGTGAATCCTCATTTCTAACGCAAAGAAATTCACCTGGTCTTTGACAGAGTACCCTTAACGGCTGCACCCGAGCTGTATCAAGTTCTGTGTTTTTGTGTTAATGCTTTCTGAAAATTGATTTATTTAAATAGTATTTTTTATTCCGATTTATTGTAAACGATATAATACAAACTTATGGCAGTTCATAGAAGTTTTTAAAACGAAATACAAGCAGCAGGTAGGACACGACCTTGAAACGAATTCTTCTTTTTGAGAAGGACAGTACATGTCATACGGTATCTCCTTTGATCAAGAACATTCAGGCCTTAACGTCAAAGCCTGTCGCAAAAGCAAAGACCCAAATTTTTCAGACGTGTGCTGAGATGGTGAAGGAATACCAAAAGGTTCCTGTGTCGAGGGAAAAGGTAGTGGGAGAAATCGTTGAAAAAAAAGTTAACCATCAATTTAGACGATCAAACATAAACATGTAAGGTTAAAAATTTTTGAAATGATTGTGTTATTAATTAGAGGTTTTTCGTCGATTTTTTAATTTTTGGTAACGTTACAATATCTAAACACCTCCCCCCCTACCGTTACTTATCGTAGTGCATTTCAAAACCCCTCCCCCCCTAAATTGGTAACGTAGTTTATGGACGACCCCTTACGTATGGTGCCGCTCTAGAGCTAGGCAAATCCGGAAGAACTATACAGCGCAGGCGAACGAGATTTTAGTTTTTGGGTGATAGTGGATATCCGCTTCAAGTAATATTTCGGTTTTAATACTTTAAAACAAAATAGTAAACTAAAAATTTGTTCCCAATAGCCTAGGCTTATGACCTCCATCAGTACGACCACTTCTGCTGCCGAGGAGCGTTACAACATTTTACAAAAGTCCACAACAGCTCTTGTAGAAAGAAGCATGGAGTATTCAAAAGTAGATTTTTTACAGGCCACCTAACGCTAGGCTTATTATAAATGCTTGTTTGGTTCTACATAACTATGTATTTGATTCGTGCTAGAGTGGCTTTTGAAAAAATGGAGATATATTATGAAAACCGAGTCAGTTCTGTGGCTTGTTTAGTTCATGACGCATTAGCTATTGGAAAAAGGCAAAGACAACAAATTGTACAACAGGCTTTTAGTTCAAAAATAAAACAAAATTATTTAAATGTTAATTTAAAAATTGTAATTTTTTATTAAAAAACAATACATTTGTGAAAACTAACAAAATTTTACTATTAAATAAATATTTGTGTAAAAATTCTTGAATTTATTAATTATTAGGAAAAAATAAAAAATGCATATACATATGGGTATTTCCACAGGAAAGTCTACCGTGACCAAAAAATTAAAACTAATTAAAAACTTATTATTTTATGATATTATCTAAGAGAAACATTTAAATTTTATTAATTTAAGCAATTTGTACATAAAATTATTAACCATGATGATGACATCGTCTGCACTGTTTCACAAATGTAGTTTTTCTTTTTCGTAAGTGTTTAGTAAATGTTTCGTAAACATTTTTGTTTTAGTAAAAATGGAAGGCATTGGCTAAAGATAATGAAAGAATGGTTGATGCAATTAAAGGAAAATATATTGAATTTGTTTTTAATTACTAAATTATATAATTACTTAACTACCTAATTACTTAATTACCCAATTAAATTGCAATGGAAAAAACTGTCCCGTGCAACCTGTCCCGTGCGACCGAGCTTAATATTAAATTAAAAAATAAGTGTTAAATATTATTGGGTAAAATAAAAGCAATTTAAAAGAAGCATCAATGCACAGCATCCATAAAATAAACTCTTTGAAATATTCCCTCAGACTTCGCTGAATTCGGCGCTTGAGTTGTTGTCCTTGAAAAAAACTTCCGTTTTTTGTCCCGTGCGACCCCCGTTGTTTTTGGCAATTATTTTGAAAAGGAAAAATTACCGATAATCAACCTTAGCACCACTTATAGAGCTTACTATGCGTTATAAGTTAAGACCATTATCAAAATATAAATCCGTGTTATTACTACTTTTTTTCACTTTAACTGCGTACGACTGTCCCGTGCGACACCATGGAAATTCCCATATACTATAGTATATGTTTACAGTCAACTGGTACGTGTACTTGCGAGTAGTAAAAGTCTATAAAACAAAATAAACGTAAAAGTACTAACTGTAGCCTTTAAAAACCTCAATCACCTCTTCCAGCTTATAGCATCTTTTTATTTCTGCGTCCTCTTTTATAGCTGCCATTTGCTCTTTTATAGCTGTTGTCTGCTCCTTTATAAATTGAATTTGCTCTCTCTGCAGCTCATTTGCACCTTCCATTGCTTTAATTTTTTTCCTCAACTGTAAGGAGGCTCCCAACGTTCTTGCTACTTGAGTCTTCGATCCGTCTTGTTTTTCGCGTACGCTTTGCCCTAGTTGTTGCTGCTGCTGTAGTCACGCTTATTGTTGCTTGTGCATGAGATGTTGCTGCTGACTGCTCTAAAGTTGTGTTTGCATGAACAGGCATATCAGCAAAATCGGCTTCTTCATCTCCTCTTGCATTAGGAGAAGGCGAAGTGGTTTCATCAAAGCCAACTTCTATCAAATTGTCACCATCAAACGCGTCAACGGTCGTTATCTGAATGACCCTCTCCTCCAGTGATGACAGCACCTTGGCCCTCCTCAAGCCATTCACTCCGCTCCGCTGCTCTTTCTGCCTGATCGCGTCGTGTTTGGATTTGGTATTAACCCTGTAGTTGTAAGCGAAATACAGTAAATAATGTTACGTCACTCATAATAAAAAGCAAAGAAACTGCCTTAGGTTACTCCAATATTTCCTCGATCTCATTCCGTGTTTTCGGGTGCCACCCAACGCATTTAAAGACACCGCCAACTCCTTCCACTTGCTCTCTCTAAATTTGGAGCCATCAGCAGTAACAAATCTAAAAATTGGCAAAAAAAATACAAATACATTTAATTTTATTCCCCAACTTTTTCTTACTTGTCGTTGGCGATTTCTACATTACTTTCCAAAAATTTTATTAAATATTCTTTTTGAATTTTGCTTGCTCGCTTTCCTCTAGTAGCTTTTTCCTTATCGTGCTTACTTTTTCACAGCCAAAACATCGATGAAAAAATAATATATCATATGACAAATTTTTAACCGATTTTTACCGGGTTGCAAGTAACAAGACCCTGGTTGTTATTTTAGTGAATGCCTTGCACAATATTCTGAGAAACAAAAGCATAATTTACTGAAAAATCACAGGTAACAATGCATTCTTTTGCCATCAGTTCATAGTTTCTTCTGTTTATAAAACATGATTGTTATTTGACAAGAAATTAATGCAAAATAACTTTTTCTAGGCCTTGGTACACGCATGTGTTTATCCACGCTCTGCTAGCTAGCTAGCAAATTGGGTCATATACACATATAGCGCGCGGCAAACAAAAATTTATATACGGCCCTATCGTGAACGAAATATCCCTCGGAAGTTTTCCTACGTATGCAATTCCCCTATCGCAAGTGTTTTTCGAAAGAGGGAAAAAATTCTCTCAAAAGAAAGTAGGCATCGCAAAGAAAAATAAACGAATTTTTTTTTAAAATTTGCTATCGGAATTTTCCGTTTTAATTTAATTGGAGAATTTGAAATAGGAAAAATGTAAATATAATTGTTAAACAAATAAATTTCAAATTAAAATTTTGCTGAATGCAATGGAGCGATCTTTAGGAATTGCAAGAGGTTTCTGCAAGGGCCAAGAAAAAATGCGATGACCACATTCTGGAACGCATTAGAAAAGGACCTTAATAGTGCAGGCCTACCAATTAAATAAATTTTTGAGTGGAAAAAGGCAAATAAGTAAGTCTTCTTCCGTGGTACATTTAAACACCTTTTATTAATTCTTAAAGTGTGGAATGACTCAAAAAAGTATGTCCGGCACAAAGCTGCAAGAAACATGCAAGAGAAATAAAAAACAGGTGGATTGCCGAATTCGGAAAGGAAGTTATATCCCACTGAAAAAGCTATTTTTAAATCAATCGGCATGAAGGAATCGATTGAAGGAGTTCCGCATGCAAAAAAATTTGGGTTTACTTCACGTGCACAAGCACCAAAAACTGGAGATTCTGTGGAAGGCGTGATTTTGTCACTTGCAGATATCCAAGAAGACTTTAATATGTTGGTAGACGATGACACTCATGAACTCACCTTCATAGATAACGAAGGTGGGCCCATTGGCGATCTAATATCAACATCAAATGAGCCAACAATGTACAATGAGCCTGCTGTATACAGTAAAGAGACTCCTTCTATGAGAACAACCAATATTAAAAATAAAACAAGTGCAAATGACGTTCTTTCAAAAGAACTTGACGTCCAGGAGGAAATATGCAAGCAAATATCTCTGGTTGTTATCAACATTAGCCACCATAATTATGAAATAGAAGCCAGCATGAAAAAGATATATCGGGGAATCGATCGAATATATGAGGAGAAAAAAAAGCAAACCAAAAAAAGAACAAGGTCGTCATAATATAGTTATGGAAAAGTTGAGGCAAGAGGAAGTAGTCATCAAAATTGAAAAAAATAGAAGATTTATTGAAATCGAGGAACTAAAGTATAACTTGCTTATTGGTAAAGATAATATTTAAATTTTAAAATTCATTAATTCGTATTATTTTCTTTTGTAAATGAATTATCCTTTTAATAAAAAAATAAATCAAGATTGTTTGATTTTTATTCTGACAAGTCCATAATGTATTTGCTATATCAGTTTGGATACGCTGTGCCACTTCCAAGTACTGTGTGTGACTCGGTTCATCAACTATTTCGTAAAGTTCTTGTTCCTGTTGGTTACAATTAGTTGCGACATCACAATCTGCTTTGTAGTGAATGCATTTGTTGTAAAGTGCGCAACAAATATTTACAATTTGAATGGCCTTTGCTAGTGTGTAATGAAGCTCTCTTGCACCTAATAAACATCTCCATTTATTTTTAATAACCTCATTAACTCTTTCAACGATATTCCAGCATTGCATATGGGCTTCATTAAACTTTTGAGCATTTGAACCATTTTGGATATCAGCAATTCCATTTTGAACATACCGACCTTACGTAACGACCATCTTCGATTATGGTGATATTTTGCATGGAGAATCACTGACGGAAATAATTGTAATTTGTAATTATTGTATATATTTTAGTGTTTTCCCTGATGATGTTTTTCAACGAAAAACGAAATATTGGAATTTAAATTTATATTAAATAAATTAAGAAAAAAATCTGACCTATAGCTCGTTTAACTACCAATAATCCAATAAAAAAAAAAAAAAAAAAAAAAAAAAAAAAGGTAAAAAATTTAATAAAGGAAATAAAAAACTTAATTTGGAGGAAAAAGTTTGACGTAATTTTTGGCGGAGTAAAAAATCGGTAAAGAAATCGAAAATCGATTATTACGAAAACTCATATCTCACACACTTTTTAGCTGAATGTTAAGTTTGAACTTCCTTTGGAAAGGTAGATAATTGGACTTTAATCTAAACATAGTTTTGTGAAATTTTGATGGTTGGGGGATGCCACTTCCATGCCTTGCGGTAAGGTAATTAATCGCGATGTAAGGGTGCGAGGAACACCGTTTATAAAACTGAAATAATTTTTTCTTAAAGCTGGCAAAATTACTTTTTGAGCAATATAAAAATTTTAGTGGGGACTCAATGGGTTAATGAAATATGGTCATTTTAACATCTAAACACAAATTTTTTTTTTATTAACAAACCAATTTCTTAGCCAAATTTTAAGTTTTAACTACAGTTGGAAATTTAATTGAACGGACTTTAATCAAAAAATAGTTTTGGGCAAGTTTTCCATCATTTCCGGTAAGGTTACTGATTTCGAACAATCGGTTGGAGGAACACCATTTAAAAACTAAAATGCTTTTTTCTGAAAGCTGATTACCTTTTCATCAATATTTAAATTATGGTGGGGACTCAATGGGATTATGAGATATGATAATTTTAACATCTAGGCAAAAATATTTGGTCGTTCCGTAATTTTTATTTTTGCAGTACCTTTAAAATGGAATTGCTGATATATTTTTTTAATCTTACCTAAAAGCCAATGTTCACGACATTTGAATATTCTTGCTTCAGGTGCGCCCATTGTTCGCTTAAATCCCATATTAAGGAATCGTGACACGCCCCAGGATGGGTTGCATCCACATAACGAACTCTCATTTCGTTATCACAAACCTAGAAATATTTATTCTTTACATTTATGTTAAGTAGAATACAACAAAAAAGTTACCAATAAAACATTTAAGCTATACCAGCCTTTTCTATTATAGTAAAGAAGTTTGCTTGCCGACGGTACTTTAATCTTTACGTGGGTTCCGTCTATGCATCCTATAACGCCTGGTATTTTATATTTTTCATAAAAGAGTAAAAAATACCCCTTTTCTCATGTGATGTCATAAACATTTTGATCCATTGTGGACAAAGTTCTATTTCAAAAACCTCTAATGTTTCTAATAGTACTTCACTAAAAGTTGAGTGTGCAAGCCCTACATCATAATCCTTTCCCACTACTCTTTGATATCCCCCCTCAGCGAAGAAACGTAAGCAAGCGCACAATTTAATAACAGGACAAACACTTAATGATTTCTTTGGATATTTCACTGCCGTCGAAAGAATGTCCAGCAAATATTTGAATGCAGGTTTATTCACCCTAAAATACTGTTGAAATCTGAAAGTTAAAAATCATTTAATTGGAAAAATTATATGCAATACTAGAAACTACTAGAACTGAAGAATCTCTAATTTGTCTTCGATTTATCCGTTATTTTCGCATTTCTTCTTTGACAACTTCCTCAGCTAAAAGTCTAAACGCTATGCTATGCATTTTTCAACTTACACCAGCAAAGTTCACAAAAAATAATTCTTATATCAAATTTAATTTTTAAGTTTCCTAATTAAAACGCAGAAAAATAAGTCAAAAATTTCGAATTTGTGTTCGAGCTTGTTTTTTTGATATGGTTTATAGTTGGCAAAACTGATTCCGAGGGAGTTTCTATTCGGGGGAGATTTTCGATAGGCGTATTTTGTTCCCGGGAGTGAAAAATTCCGAGCGAGCAAAAAACGTTATCTTAATTCATGATAAGGCTGATAAAATCTATAAAAAATCGCACCATTCTTTTGAAAATTTTGTATTTTTTGTATGGCGCGTTCATTGGTGCTGTCAAAAATGGAATTTACCCCTGGTACGGTCATGAAAATATCATTTGAAAAGTTCGATCAATTTGTATACAATTATTTTAAGCTGTAAAAAAATAAATTTCAAAACGAACTAAATCGGAACAGCACAACCTGCGATATTGTGATTCAAGTATTAAGTATTTTTATTCAACAACATCATATTACAAAAAGAAAGCTTAAAGTATAAATTTACAGTATTAGAAGTATAAAAAATTTTGAATAGAGACTACGATCTGTATCTCAGAAGAGCTAGTGGCGATCGTAGTAAAGTCTGCCTAAATGCAACCAAAATACATATCTTATAACAATAAATAATAATATTCTACTAAATTAGCAGTAACAATGTAATTTAAAAATGAAAAAAGTTAACAAATATAAAACTACATAGCATTAAAAAAATAAAAAGTGAAAAAAATGTAGGCTGCAAATGCCAACAGTAAGATACAAAAAGAACATAACAATTTGATTAAGAGTTTATTGCATAACTTGGAGAATATCGCCTAATTCTTCATAATTAAAACTAAATAGCCAGGATTTTACATTTTTGAGAAATAAGGCCTTACTGCGCATAAACCGTATATCATCCGGTAAACGATTGAAAATTCTTGGTGACACTGAAGAGTAACAGTTTAAAAAAATTTGCAAATTATGTGGCGGAACTTCAATTAAGTTTTGCGAATTCGTTCTTAAATTATAACGCATTGAAAGTCTGTTAGACAAATGACCAGAGTTATTAAAAAATAGTTTGAGAACTTTGTAGTAATACAAATGCTTAAGTGGCAAAATTGACAATTCCTTAAAAAGACCAAAACTTCTGTCATAGCGAGATTTATTACATACTAAACGAATAGCACACTTTTGCAATTTAAGAATAGGGTTAGTTTTGTTTTTATGTGTCCCACCCCAACAGGTCAAACCATACTCCAATTTAGAATTAAAAAGAGAATAATACACGCATTTTAAGAGATCTGTGGAGCAATACTTCTTAAGTTCATAAAGTTGCCGAATAATGTTTCTAAAGTACTTTCTCAACTCACTGCAATGCAAGGACCAATCTAACTTATAATTAAGCCACACTCCAAGATATTTATAAGAATCCACAACTTCGATCACAAAACATTGAGAAGAGCATTGCATATCGTCAATAAATGTTATGCCATTATTATCTATACTACATGAAGAACACACCTTAGGAAATTTACCACAATAAGGTCCATGATAGTGTATTTGACCAAAAGGTACCATATACCCAGAGATATTAAAAAATATAAGTTTAGTTTTATTACTAATAACAAGTCTATGCGCTTTGAACCATCTACTCAGTAGATCCACATCATGATTCAAATCGGAGCATAGATCAATAAGAGATTTGCTCGTAAACGAACACGCCATATCATCAGCAAATGCAGTAATAGAGCTTTTCAATTTTAAAGAAAATAAGGAGTTAGTATAAATAAGAAACAATATTGGTCCCAAAACAGAACCTTGTGGGACACCTAAACTCAAAATCATATTGGAACTAACACTAGCATCAACTTTTACTACTTGCTGTCTATTTGATAAGTATGAGGCAAACCAAGAAAACATGAAGCCTCGAAAACCACATTTGTAAAGTTTGTCCAATAATATTTCCGGATGCACAGTATCAAACGCCTTCGTAATGTCTACAAACAAAGACGCAGTCGTCTTACCCTCATTTACACCTTTATATATATTCGAACAAAAACTTTCTAAAGCATCTTCAGTCGACATACCAGCTCGAAATCCAAATTGATTTCTGTTGAAAAAATTTATTTTGTTGAGAAACAATGTAATTCTACTTTTAATAGTTTTTTCAAATAACTTGGAGAAAACTGACAAAAGTGAAATTGGTCTATAGTTATTCATACAAGATCGTACACCTTTCTTGTATAATGGCAAGACAACCGCATTTTTTAAGAGATCAGGAAAAACGCCAGAGTAGACGCTGAAATTAAAAATAAACGCTAAAACATCTGTGATATTAAAGGCAATTTTTTTTATAACGTTACTTGAAAAACAATCATAAGTTGAGGAATTAGAGTTATTTAAGGACAAGATAATTTTATATATTTCAAACGAAGAAATCTGCAAAAACGTAAAGCTGTGTGGATAAAATCTATCATTAATAAAGCAGTTACAGGAAAGGCTATCAATATTTGCAAAACTAGCAGTTTTTTCACCAATGTTAGCGAAAAAGTTATTAAAAGCCTCAGCCATTTCACGAGTGCTTGAGGTAGAAACATCATCAATAATAAGATTATTTATATCATTATTACATCCATCTCTACCTAATATTTCATTAATAATATTCCATTCTCTCTTAGGGTCACCTCTAAACCTATGAAACCTATCCTTGTAAAACACAGTTTTAGCCTTGAAAACATCTTTTTCAATTTCTTTGCATGCAGCCTTGTAACGAAGTCTAAGCTGTTCATTATTTTGGTGCCTTTTTAGTTTTCTGTATATATTATTTTTTCCATTTATTCTGCGAACAAGGTCATCTGTTATCCAAGGTTTCAGTTTTATTATGTCCTTTTTCTTGGCAACATGTGAACGAGAACACTGATCAAAGTGCATATGCAAAGTGCTAAGAAAAGAACTAAAAGCTTCAGAAGGGCAATTGCAATTGTAAACGTTATTCCAAGATTCCATTAAAATGGATCTATTTAGAGCCAAAAAGTCAGTACGCGAGACAATTTTCCCACCACTATTATCTGGCCTAGTCATATTTGCGCAACCCTCAATGCTAAGACATATAAGACAGTGATCAGAAATTTTAAAATTTAAAAGTTACACAGAAATTAATGGAATTTCGTCACAATTTTGACCTAACGGCAAAAATTTTTTTAGAGAAATCCCGACACATGTGTAAATTTATTTTACGTAAGGAAAATTTACAAAAATTTTCGGACGAATCTGAGACATCAAATCATAGAAGGTGTGCAATTTGTAAAAGAATGACCCGTTCAGGTCATTATTAATTTTACATACACTGTGTAAATTCATATCTTTGGAAATTGCAAAGAACTATGGATGAAATTGTTTGGCATAAATTAGAATTAAGCTCAAGTACTCTGAGTATTAAAAATCGGAAATAGACGATACCATATCAAAATGAATTTTCAAAAATTTCTACCGTTTTTATTCATTACTAGTATTCTCCGGCAGACGTTGTTCTGCCACAGACCGCCTTATTGCCATATACGAAAATGTCAAGAAATGCCAAATATTTTCACCATTTTCAGTATAGCTACCGAAAGTAACCATATGAACTAAATTACCAAATTTTAGTCTAATACGATCAAAACCGTGCGAAATATAGCAGTTTTGTAAGCTGTAAAAAGGGGTGCGGCAAAATTATTTCCCTTAAACCATCTCGTACTCAAAACAAATCGACTGCCAAAATTTCAGCTCATTTTAGCTTAAGCCTGACGCATTTTGCTTCACTTCACGCTGACCCCCGAAAAGTGAGTTTAACTAAAGTGGCACACGCCCATTTTTAGTGCACTTGCCGAGAGTAACCATATGAACTAAATTACCAAATTTAAGTCTCATACGACCCAAAACATTGAAATAAAATATTTTCATTGGTTTGTAGGCGGTAAATGGGGGGAGTGAAACCAATTTTTAGTACAGTTACAGATAGAAACCATACAAACTAAGCCAAAATTTTAGCTCAATCGACCAGTCAATTTTAATGATTTCTCAAAAAGTGGAAGTGGCTACATAGCGATAACGCCCATTTTTAGTACAGTTGTTGAAAGTAACCATACAAACTTAAGTATCAAATGTTAGTCTTATACGGCCAAAACTGCTTGAAATGTAGCATTTTCACTGATTTCTGGGCGGAAAAAGGGGGGGTGGAAACCTATTTTTCGTATATTTGCCGACAGTAACCATACAAACCAAATTACCAAATTTAAGTTTAATACGACCAAAACCGTATTAAATAAAGCATTTTCATTGGTTTGTGGGCGGTAAAAGGTAAACGCCCCGGCGTGGATACACATTTTTAGTACAGCCACTGACAGTAACCATACAAACTAAACTACCAAATTTAAGCCTAATACGATAAAAACTTCTGAAATTTAGTATTTTTATTGATTTGTGGCGGTAAAAGGGGGCGTGGAAACCAATATTTAAACAGTTGCCGACAAAAACCGCACAAACTAATTTACAAAATTTAAGTCTTATACCACCAAAACCGTCTGAAATAAAGCATATTCATTGATTTTTGGGCGATAAAAGGGGGCGTAGAAACCCATTTTTAGTAAAGTTGTCGATAGTAACCGTACAAACTATATTACTTAATTTAAGCCTTATACGACCCAAACCGACTGAAATATAGAATTTTTATTGATTTGGGGGTGGTAAAAGGGGGGTGTGGCAATTTTTTTTCCTCAACCATCTCGTACCTGAAACAAATCGACTGCCAAATTTTCAGGTAAATCGGTTCAGTAGTTTTGGAGTCTATAGACATCACAGAGCCAGACACACATCGTTTTGCTTTTCATATATATAGATATTGATTTGTGGGCGGTAAAAGTGGGCGTGAAAACATTTATATATAGTGACCGCCTCTTGGAGCACCTACACAGCAAATTTCACTATAAAATATGTAGAACTTCAGAATTGCCATGATTTCGAAAAAGTGGGCGTATTTATATTGTGACCACGCCCAATTTTTGTACAGTTATTGACAGTAACCATCTGAACAAAATTACTAAATCAAAGTTTTTTACGATCGAAACCGTCTGATATATATCCTTTTTTTTTGTTTGTGGTCGATAGCGCAAATTTGGCTTGTATGGGAGGTACCACGCTCCCTCGTCCAATCGTTACCAAACCTCACAGGAACACTCTCAAGATGTAGCTTTACTTTCCCTGAAAATTTCATAAAGATCGGTTAGCGTTTTTGGAGTCTATACGTAATATACCCACATACATACATCCATTTTTATATATATAGATGACCTTTCGGTGACCTTGAATTTTGACTGTTGTATAAGCTTTGTATTTTCTACCACCTATAGATGTATTTACATAAAATAACTGAAGATTGAACGAAACCAGTGTTAGTTTACGGTGTTTTAATTAAAAGTCCTTAACAATTAATGAAAATCATTATAAACATATTTTACTTCTCCGCTAAAAATTATTATTATCGCAAAAAATTTTAAAAAAATATTTTTTGTGTTAAATGGACTTATGAAAATTATTTTATTCATATCAATTTGGTGTTGGTCAATCATTTTGTTTACCGTTTTGACAATGTCCCATATATATTTCGTGTGTAAAAGTGTACAAGCCGCAAGTAAATTGCAAGTACAGGGTTGCCCATATTCGACGGACCCATCTGGCAACGCCATAACTTTTGACAGAGATGTCAGATCGCTTAATGACATACCGCGTTTGAAGCGTCAGTCCAAGCAGATTTTTACCATGGATTAATACACGCCACGCAAGCGCTCTGAAAGAGTCTTCGAAATGGCCAAAGATGACGAGGAATTTTGGAACAAAATTATCATGTCCGATGAAGCCCATTTCACATTGAATGGGCCGTTTGATGTCGAAAAGTGGTGATTTGGACTGGCCACCGCGTTCGCCCGATTTGACGCCGCCTGACTTCTTCTTGTGGAGATATTTGAAGTCAAAGGTTTACGTTAACAAGCCAAGGACCGTAGAAGAGCTCAAGGACAACATTCGTGAAGAAAAAGCCGCTATTCCGGCCGAAATGCTGGCGAAAACGATGGAAAATGCTGCAAAAAAGGCACAATACGCCATCAACGCCAGAGGCGGCCATTTGAGAGATATCATATTCAAAAATTGATGTAAACAAATCTACTTGGAACAAATTAAATGATTAAGATTGCCAACCGCCAAATTTTTATTTTTTTCTTTGATTTTTTTAAAAAAAACATGGGTCCGTCGAATATGGGCAACCCTGTATACGAGTATTAATATTTATTAAGGGTTCTCATCTAAGCATGTAACTGACACGTAGACATTGTAAACCTTGTGAACTTACATGCGCGTAAACTATCTGTCAAAATTTGTATGGGCGTGAGTTTACATCATTTCCGAGCCTATTTTGTTGTGTAAACTAGCATGTAAATCTACGTGTGTGAATGAGGGTTGGCTTTGGCGCTAATAATTACATATTTAAAGTAGTTGGAGTAAATAAGAACACGTTTTATTTATTTTTCTATGTTTATGAAGGTTTTTAAAAGGTTTAAAATTTAAAAAAGTCATAATGTTGTCGTAGCTGCAATCGCCATTTTGTCGACATTTACGCTATTTACACTATATCGGTCATCAAAAGTTTAAATGCTTTACATGTTTACATGTTTAGATGAGAACCCTTATTATATTAAAAATAAGTAATATGTCCTTATAAAATGACATATTGTTTTCCATAAAATAAATTCCTGAAAAATTGTAAATTTTATATTAACGAATTAATTTTTTTCACTTACTTAATTAATTTTTTTTCAAAAGTAAAATTTGTTTCGCTTTAAATTTTGCCATAATACATCTCTTAGGTATTTCCAATCTTTTTGTAGAAGCATACCTTGAGATGATAATTATAATGTGGCCGAAAATGTTTTCCACTCATCCCATTTTACTTCATGGGCAATTCTCTTGAAGAATTTTCCAATAAGTATTTCCTTATTGTCTTCGATTAATGACACGGTTAGATTAAGAACGTATGATAGACGTTATCATACATAAATTTTGTCACAAATTTGTAAAAAAAATTCTTATTTACAAGTCAACTAAAAATTTCGTGAAACTGCATTTTTTACACTTATAATCTACAACTTTTCTTTTTCAATTTTTGTTGCTTCTAATTACAAATTTGTACATTTGTAATTTGCAATTCGTGGAACAAAATTTTTTTTGAAAGTTTTTATTTGTACTTTACAAGCATAAATTTGTGGTTGTATATTGTATTGTATTTGTGATAAGGGGTCGTCCATAAACTACGTTACTGATTTTCCGGTTTTTTTACCCCCCTCACCCTGCGTTACTTTTCGTAGTGCTTTTCAAAACCCCCCCCCCCTAAAGTAACGTGACATATGAAATTAATTCATTCGAATGATTATATATTTTGACTAGCTCTGACAATTTTCATTAGTATTAGTGACTAGTATGACTAGATACATTATAGGAACAATTGGAAAAAAATCAATAATTAATATCATCTGTAAAAGCTATTCCATCTGCGATCCAAGATTCTATGCTCTCAATCACTGGGATAGAAGAAGCTGGTAGCTTTGTTGAGGATTCTTCAAAATAGAATTTTTCATCGGATTCTATGTCGACCCATTCAGGTGAATCCTCATTTCTAACGCAAAGAAATTCACCTGGTCTTTGACAGAGTACCCTTAACGGCTGCACCCGAGCTGTATCAAGTTCTGTGTTTTTGTGTTAATGCTTTCTGAAAATTGATTTATTTAAATAGTATTTTTTATTCCGATTTTTTGTAAACGATATAATACAAACTTATGGCAATTCATAGAAGTTTTAAAAACGAAATACAAGCCGCAGGTAGGACACGACCTTGAACCGATTTCTTCTTTCTGAGAAGGACAGTACATGTCATACGGTATCTCCTTTGATCAAGAACATTCAGGCCTTAACGTCAAAGCCTGTCGCAAAAGCAAAGACCCAAATTTTTCAGACGTGTGCTGAGATGGTGAAGGAATACCAAAAGGTTCCTGTGTCGAGGGAAAAGGTGGTGGAAGAAATCGTTGAAACAAAAGTTAACCATCAATTTAGACGATCAAACATAAACATGTAAGGTTAAAAATTTTTGAAATGATTGTGTTATTAATTAGAGGTTTTTTGTCGATTTTTTTAATTTTTGGTAACGTTACAATATTTAAACACCTCCCCCCCCTACCGTTACTTATCGTAGTGCATTTCAAAACTCCTCCCCCCTCTAAATTGGTAACGTAGTTTATGGACGACCCCTAACTGAAGCGTCATTTTTCGAGTAGCGTGTCAGTGAAACTTTTTGCACTTTAATTTTAGAAAGATTTGCAATTGTGTTTTAGCAAATATATATTTATTTATTTATTTATTATTTTATTAATGTTACTAAAGAATACTCTTATTATAATTACAATTTGTTTAAAATTCATTTTTACATACATTAATTAATAACAATAATGCCACATTCTGTAGTTCCAAAGGAACTAGAGGCGAATGCGGGTTTACATATGATGGAAAAGAAAACAAATTATGTTTATGTTTACAATTATGTATACAAATAAGTAGACAAGGGGTCGTTAGAGCAAAGCTTGAACATTAGTTTTAAATTTGATTTTGAGAAACATGGAAAAAAGAAGAAATGAGAAAAAATGAGAAAAATGTTTATTTAATATTAATAATAATAATTGCTAACTTAGTTTAATTTATGGAGTTAATTAGTTAATTAATTTACTACATCAATAAGCGTATTAACATTTACATAGGATAAATTTAAGAGCCACGATTTCACTTCTCTTAAAAAAACATACTTATTACGAATACATCTAACATAACTAGGAAGACAATTGAACAATCTAGGACCAACCGAGGTATAAAAGTAAAAGAAATGTTGTAAGTTATGCGGTGGAACTAACGCTAAGCATTGATTATTATATGTTTGAGTATCTTAAGGATAACGAAATCTCAATGTAAGCAAAAAGATGTATCAAAAATTTAAAATTACATTTCATACATTTACATACAAATTGAAGTTTTTTAATTCCTAGATATTGAAATAATGCCTGTTCACTCCATGAGAGTGTGGTTGTTTTGAGGGTACTGCTGTAGAGCTCTGTTGCTTGTTGTTCTTGCTGGATTCCACTGCTTGGTGCACTCTAGGGAAGTCAATCCGGATTTCGGGATCCCGGGATCCCGGATGATTTAAGCCTCTTTTAATACCGAATTTTTTAAATAGAAAACTTCTTTTACAAAAATTCATGTAAATGCAAACATTTCATTTTAAGTTGATATGAATATAGAATTAGAAAATCTTTTATTGAGGCTGAAAAAGATTGTTAAGACGATGAATGTGAATCACTGGTGCAAGGACTTTGCAAAGTTTTAGAAGCTATGTATTTCAAAATTGTCAGATATTCTGACTTAGGAAATGTTTTTTTTTTTTGTGGCGAAGGCAATCGTGATCGAAACTTACAAATTGCTTACGATTATCGTACAACTATTTCTACAACTTGCATAGAATCAGAACGGAGCTTATCATCATCGGATTATATTTGTAATAGTATCCGAAAAAAACTCTCCAATAAAAAATAAAACACGTTGATCACCTAAATGCTTACTTTAAAAATAATTTAAACAAAAAATTAATATGCATTAAACACGAAAAAATCCTGAAGACGGTGTACAAAAAAAAAAAGTAACATTTATATAATAATACCTTAAACTGTTCTGTATTTTTTATATTTTTTGTTCTTTAACCCTTTCAATGGCTAGGCTAAGAACAAAATAATTTTTTTGAGGTAATATTCGTATCATTTAGGTCCTTAAAAGATGAAAAAACATACCTTTGATTTTAATCTGCGCTACTCACGTTTTTTAAGCTTGTACAAAGAAAAAATATTTTGCTCCTGTTCGGCACAAAGTCTTTTTTTAATCTCTTAAAGGTTTTTCAAGCTTTTAGATCTATGTTTTTTAAACCCTCTTAATATTCTTATCATTAAAGCCAAAAAAGATAAAAAACATAAATTTAATTTTATCTTAATATAAATTTAATTTTAATTTCTTTTTAATTTAAATTTAATTTTAATTTTAAGGTTAATTTTTCTTATAAAATAGGACGAAAAAAAATTTTGTTTGCTTTTCTTCGGCACAAAATCGAAAATCCAACTGACTTTTATGTCAAATATCTCTCTAAATTTATTTTTATCATGTTGGTTCATCTTTTTTCATAGAACTAAGCAATTTGATTTAAACAAAAGCTTTGCAAAATAAATACAAATAAAAACTACTTTCTGACGTGCCCACTGAAACGGTTAAGTTAATAATGAAGGCTAGTCATTAATATTATTTAAGTTCTTTGTTTTTTAACAATAAGGGTATTCAAAATTGTGTGGTATAGTTGTAGTGTGTTTTTTTTGCCATAGTTGAATATCACAATTATGATCACCCTTTAAAATAGAATTTGTGGTTGGGAACCTCCCACTATAGCTTTTTGTTACTATGCAAATAAATCATTGGGCTACTTAAAATGACCACACTTTTGGTTTTTAGAGATTTCATGTAAAACAACAAAAAATATAAAAAACGCTCGGTAAAGTGTGGTTTTTTACCACGAGATTTTTTAACTACACTGAAAACAACGTTATTGTGAATACCCTTTATGTGTTTTGTTTTTGTTACTTTATAAATGAATTAATTTACATTTTTTAGTTTCAATAATACATAACAAAAAATTGTTTTAAAAACGTTTTGAAATTATTTACTTCTTAAAACTTTTCCGGGATCCAAACTAGTCCCGGGATCCTGGGATTGAGATTTTCAATCACTTAATGAGTATTGTTGTTCTTTTTACTTAAAAAAATTAGCTTTGTTAATCCGTTTGTAACGACTATAAGGAGGCGTGAAAGGTATAGAAAAGTATACTCTTGATCCGCATCACCTCCTGAGTCAATTTAGCCATGTCCGTCTGTCTGCCTGTGATCATGATAAAAGCCGTAATTTTAGAGCTATCGTAACGAAATTCAATATACAAGTTTTCTATTAAAAAAGAAAGTTCAGGTTCCTTAACCTCCCATATAAAGTGAATTTACCAAAACGTAAAATCTTTTTAAATTCCACAAAAATTAATCTTATGACTTCAAATTTTTCACATATGCTTAAACCTTTAATATGCACTTTAAGTGTGAAATATGTAAAACTCGAATGAAAACCACGTCTACCTTCCATAAAAATTGACTTTACCAAAAGGTAAAATCTGTTTAAATTCCACAAAAGTTACCACAGTTTGAGTATGAAATTTGTAAAAATTGAATGACAACCACTGCTTTATGAATGGAAATTACAAAGTGACTTTATGAAATCAGTAAATTTCTTTAAATTCCACAAAAAATTATCACAATATCTGCAAAATTTGCAAATTAGTTTAAATCTTAATTATGCACTCGATTTTTTAAATTAAAAAAAATAGTAACTCCGCGAACCTTCCATACTAAGTGACGTCATGATAAACCTTTAAAAATTCCAAATAAATTAATCTTGAAACTTGATATTAGGCTTATAAGCTTTAAGGGAGTATTCCTGGTTGGCAAAAATTTATTTTTGGTTTTTTTTTTTTGCATATTTTTTAAGCTTAGTTATTTAAGAATATCGTCCTAAAATGGTTTTTTGAAATTCGAAATACTTTAGGAGATATGGCCTTTAGGAGTTTTCGCCAAAATGCGATTTGCTTAATTTGGCTACTGTTTGAATGCAACGGTTTAAAGATACCACCGAATTTCGTTCAACGCGTTCTTTAGTAGGTAATAAATTGTATACGCATTTTAAAAATAAATTAATACACATTTTAGAGCTTAGGTATTCGAATGTTGGCAGCGTTTAGTTCACTTTGAATTGATTTATAAACCGGACGCCCACGCGCATACAGTTTTGAAAAGTACAGTTTTGATAAAAATTTTTGTTTGTGCTAAAGACAATGGATAGAAAAAGTAATAGAAATAAAAATAAAAGAAACACCGGTAGCAATCGAAAAACTCGTCCCTTGAAATGCCAGTTTCGTGGTAACCAACACGAAAGAGATGAGGACACCGAATTCACAAAAAAATCGAGTTTAAAAAAGCATCGCCGTATGGAATTGGCTTCAAAATTGGTGTTCACTGCGCTTGTCCGACCACTACATACATTTTTTCGTCGTCTTTGGTTGGCAAATCATATTTGATGAACCGGCGCTTGATTTTTGCCATGAGGCTTTTAGGCATTGGACAAAAAGGCATTAACACATTTTGTGGACTCATGGATATCGGTGTGGGTAACTCGTTATACTACACTGCCCTGGAGAACTTTCATACAGCTGCAAGCACGATCTATGGATACACTCTTTCAAAAGCCGCGAAAGAAGAGAAAGATGCCATGGTCACAGCCGATCCACAGTGTGACCCAACAATGTTTACCGTATCAGGTGTTGGCACTTGGCAAAAAAGTGGCTTTTCTTCACTATACGGCGCTACAACGTTGACCGGCAAATACAGTAAAAAAATAGTCGACTCTGTTGTAAAGCCCAGCGTTTGCAACAGTTGCAAGTATTGGGAATCTAAGAAAGAAGAAGACCCACTGGCATATGAAATTTGGATTGAAGACCACGAAAAAATTGCTTACATGAAGAAGGCTGTTTCAACAACGTTTTTGCACAAAATCTCGACTGATGAAGCTCCACAGCACCAAAACTGTCCGAGCGGTGCGTCAAGCTGGTGTGCCTGGCAAATTGCGGTAGCAGAAGGGACAATCGACAGCTTCAAGCATACGTATGCACCACTATATCAGAGAGTCTAGGAAGCAATCAAACCTCAAATTTTCTTTGAGTTTTTTCATAATCACGTTTTTTATCTTCGAACTCACTTTTCTCCGGTTCTACTGAACCGATTTTAAAGAAATCAAGTGCAATCAACGCAGAATTGTCTAAAACTGCATGCTCAAATTTTTTGTTTCAATTTTTTTTTATACCAAAAAATAACTTCAAACTTAAACGCTTTTCTTTCGAAAACCACTTTTTTTAGCTTGCGGCCCAGATTGCGCCCGTAGTTCTGAACCGATTTTGATAAAACAAAATGCAATCGACGCAAAATTGTGAACGTTCTAGTCTCTACCTCAATCACAATTTTAAATATTTGTTTACAATTTTTTTTATTCTAAACTAAAAAAAAGACCCAAAATAGGTTTTTCATTATTCAATGAAAGCCATTTTGTAAAAAATAATCGCAAAATTATGATTGAGATAGGGACTAGAACTATATCTGTACTAAATCTAATGCCGTTTACTTTTTCTATTTCAGATGATCCGAAGTCGAGTTATCCGGGCCGCAGGCAGCATACCTTTTTTTTCGACGCCCAACTTTGAAGGCCGACAACTTTTTGAACAGCCTTCGTGCAAAGGAAATAATTTCTTTTTTAATTTAATATTAATAAAAACGAATTTAAATAACTCTTTGCGTTTTCCAATAAGAAGTTTTTCAAAAAAGGTACAAAAACAGCATTCTAACCAGGAATACTCCCTTAATAAATTAAAAGGACTCTGAGGTCCGAATATGAATGAAATATTTGGATAAAACCACGCCCTATAACAAGACGTCAACCAAATAAAACATCATTCAAGACTTCGATTAAAGTAAAATTCTGTGGGGGTATTTAAACTTCGGTCCATTCGAAGATAATTCATTATTAGTTTTTTATTATTTTTAACACTTTTTAAGTCTGCATTAAGACTTCTCAATCGACGCCTTTTTTTAAATACTTCGATTTAAAATGCTTTTAAACTGAAACAATGCGGGAGCACATATTTTGAGATCCGTTCACAACGCATATGTAAGTCAAATTGCAAATATTTTAAAATTCCGAATACAAAAGAGTAAAAAATTACAAACAAACGTAATTTAATATCAAAAATGTAAGGGAGGAATATGTTAATAAAGAAATAGCAAAAATGTTGACGGAAAACCTTGTAGATAGATAAAGCTAAATTTCGCACCTTCCTCTACACGTGCAATTTTTTAGCCTTTCCTAATAGAATCCGTTGCTCGAAGTATGCGATTTTTTATGTCTTGGACTGCATTATTAACTTTATTTTTGTAACAAATATAATTTAATATTTAAGTTTACATTTTTTAGCGATCTCATCAGAAATAATTTTTATTATTGTATTAAGGAGGGGGTAAGGTTAATTTGGCCTAAAAATTACCCTTTTTATGAATTTTTTGACGCGCTACTGTTAGTGGAAGTAACTTGAATTGATGTAGGCATAACAAAGCAACATTTGAAAAATATCTAGTAAAAATTTATATTGAAAAATGTCAAGAAATAACAATATGGCGGCCGTTTTCCGGAAGCATCTTTTAAAAAAATGGTTTTGCGGTGAACAGCATAGCCCATCAGCGGATCAACTGAAATCAAAAAATTAATATGTTTTGAGAAGCTAATAAGATTCCCGAGGTTACCCTGTCTAGATTTTTTTTTAGATTTTTGGCAGCATTTGAAAGTCAAAAAATCGATTTTTGACCAAAAACTACATATTTCATAATGTAAACTAAAAAATAAGCAAAGAAAAAATAACATGACAGCGTTAACTCATGAATTTTGTTGTAAATGGGTGTAGCAAATTTCAAAACGATCGGTTCAGCCAAAGATTATATAGTATAATATATTATCTGTGGTTCAGCCGTTTTGGCTGGAGATGTTCGTTCGAAGTAAACTGATTTAAAAATTCATATCTCCGTTAGTTTTACTCGGATCAACTTCAAATTTGGACACAATATTCTTGAGATGTTGTGCATTAATATAAAAATTGTAAAAAAAAGTTAAAAAACCTTATCCCCCTTACTTCTAATTAAAAATCAATAGTATTAAGTGCGTCCATAGTATTAAGTGCCATGCCTATTCTTTCTTTCTCTTTATATTTACTGATTCACATATTTATTTTAATTGCTTTTAAGGAAGGAAATTATTCAAGAAAAAAATGATATATCGGATGGTATTGGATCTCCAAACTGGAAACTAACTATTTCTTTGCTTGTCGCGTGGATTGTCATATTCTTAGTTATAATGAGAGGTGTAAAGAGTTCTGGAAAAGCTGCCTACTTCTTAGCTCTGTTTCCCTATGTTGTCCTTGTGGCTCTTTTGATACGAGCTGTCACACTAGACGGTGCGGTTGACGGCATTATTTTCTTCTTAAAACCTAATTGGAGTGAACTCCTAAATTTAAAGGTGCAAATGAAAATTAAATGTACTTAATGCCATAATACGTTATATTGTTTTGGAAGGTTTGGAAAGAGGCTGTTGTACAATGTTTCTTCTCCTTAGCAGTTGGTATTGGTCCAATCATTATGTTTTCATCATATAATAAATTTGACCATGGAATATATAGGTATGGTTTCTGAAACAAACTTTGCATTAAATTTAAAATTATTACTCATTGCAGAGATACCATGATTGTTACAAGTTTAGATACTGTGACCAGTCTTCTTGCAGGAATAACAATTTTTGGGATACTTGGAAACTTAGCGCACAACTTAAAAACAAACAATATTAAAGAAGTGGTTAAAAGTGGTACTGGGTTGGCATTTATTTCATATCCCGATGCTATTGCCAAGTTCCAAGCTGTTCCCCAGTTGTTTGCGGTTCTCTTCTTTTTTATGCTTTTTGTTTTGGGTGTAGGCTCTATTGTGGCCCTTCAGAGCACAATTGTTACCATAATATGTGATCAATTTAAATCTTTAAAATTTTGGAAGGTTGGAAGGTCTAACATCGACTTGTGGATTTCTTTTGGGAATGATTTATGTTACTCCAGTAAGTAAGATTTTTTATTTTAAAATGGATAACATTTGCTGACTTTCAATTTCAGGGTGGTCAGTGGATTCTTAACTTGGTTGACTTTTATGGAGGAACGTATGTTGTATTTGCCTTAGCTATATTAGAAATGGTTGGAGTTGCTTGGATATACGGTAATTAACTTAATTTATATACAGGGGTCGTCCATGTAAGATGTGACACGGAGGAGAGGATGAAACATTTGTAACGAAATGTGACATGGGGGCGGGAGTTGATCGTGAGTTTGTAGGTAGGATATGGCAGTTCTGGCTCATGGATTATGGATAAAGGATTGGTATGGGGGTTCTGGCTCATGAGTTATGGATTTAGGATTGATATAGCGGTTCTGGACCATGGATTATGGACTGACGGAGCAGGATCAGGATAAAAGAAAGTGGTGAAAAAGAGTAGGTGAATTTTGATAGGTGGTGAAATTGTGTAGCGGAATTTTAATTAGTGGTGAAATTGTGTGGGGAATTTTGATGGATTGCACACAGGCGTAGGAGCTAAATCTGTAGGAATTTTTTATATAGCAGGAGAAAAACCTAGGAAATTTTTATGAAGCAGGAGCCAAACATAGGAAAGGAAAAGAATTATATTCTGTTTAAGATCCTTTTGCATTTTCTAAAGACATACGAAAAATGATTTTTCATACTCACGTCTATTTCATCATAATGCGCAATATGTGTGCACATTTTCTTTCATCCCTTATCTTACTATTGCATTGATAGAAGTATTCTAAAGAAGAAAAATGTTATATATATGTCACCACAGGATGTCTATGAGGAATGTCAATAGGAAGAATGCTGAACATGTTATCTTTGAGGTTACTCTTATCAAAGAGGTTAATAAAATATTGCAATATTTTATTCCGACATTTATAAAATCAAAATAACACACAGTAATATCCACAAGTATTGCATAAGTGTTCCTATACTTGTATAGAAAATTAGCTATTTATGTACTATTTATATTTTGTATGCACTTTATTATTTATATACACTGTAAAGCTTCTGCAAAATGAATGGAGAATATTATTTTCTTATCCTAAGGATCCGTCTGGTGTGAAATCTAATTGTTGTTGTTGCTGTTTGCAGGTTTTTACTATTAACAATATGTTATAATTTTTTTAATAAAAAATGCTTTCTTAATGCTTATCATTAAATCAATAAATTTTATTTTTGGTTTTTAGGTGTACTTTGAAAATAAGAATTTTATTTTTTTATTATTGTTTATTTATTAAAAATCAATAGTCTATGCAATAATATTACTTACAGACTAAAAGATATAAAAACCTTATAAATAGTAATTTTAAGTTTTTTTAAAAAATAGAATATAACATAGATCTCATTTGATTTTTTGAGATAGAGAAATTTAAATCATGAATAGAGTTTATAGAATTAAACAATACTAAAGCACGATTGATTGGTGCATTAGCTGCATAATTAGAACGATGCATTTCCAAATAAAAAGGATCAAAATTTCTTAATATTCTAGAAGGCGCATTAAAATCAATCTTTTCCAATAGTGCTGGGCAGTCCACCAAACCATTGATAATATCAAAGACAAAAAGCAAGGACAAAACTCTTCTTCTACTCTCCAAAGTTTTTAATCCTATTAAAAGACACCGGGTATTATATGAGGGAGGTAAGCCAGAAGTATAAAAAGAACGCAAGGCAAACCTCGTGAACGATTTCTGAATTCGTTCCAGCCGAATTTTGTGTGACTCATAAAATGGATTCCAAATAATCGCTGCATATTCTAATCTAGATCGCACAAGTGAGTTGAACAGAGCTTTCAAAGTATACGGATCTGAAAAGCAAGCAATGTTGCTTCGGATGAAAGCTAGCATGGCATATTCTTTGGGAATAATAAAGTCAATATGAGAAATAAAAATAAATTTACGATCGAAAACTACAGAAAATCATAAAAACACAATTTTTTAAGATTCAAATTAAGACCGTTATTACAGCACCAACTATATAGTTTATCAACATCATTTTGCAAAAGTCCAATGTCATTTAAATTACTAATTTTTAGAAAAATCTTCAGATCGTCAGCGTAAAGCAAATATTTACAGTGTGAAAAAATAGAGGTAATATCATTGATGAATAAATCAAAGAGAAGTGGCCCTAGGATACTTCCTTGAGGAACACCTGAAAATGCCAAATAAAGAAAAGATTTTACGTTATCAAAAGCCACTACACATTGTCTGTTTACTAAATATGATTCAAGCCAACTTAGAAAACTAGAGTGAAAACCAAATTTTTCTAACTTTTTGATTAAAAGAAGGTGAGAGACTTTATCAAACGCCTTAGCAAAGTCAGTATAAATTACATCCACCTGACATCATTCAGTAAAAGCTGATATACAGTATTCTGCAAACAAAACTAAATTTGTAGTAGTAGAGCGACCAGGCCATGCTGGCACGGTGAGATAAATCTCTTTATTGAAAAAAATAATTTTTCTTTAATTATGGACTCAAACAGCTTAGATACAGTTAGAAATTAGTCTATAATTCGCAATATTCTGTTAACATCCAGATTTATGGATTGGAGTAATAAACGCTATTTTCCAACTATTAATAAAAATCCCAGATCGCAAGGAACTATTAAAAATAAGGGTTAACGGATAAGCTAAACTACTTGCACAATTTTTCAACAAAAAAAAAAACAGAGGCCATCCGCATCCAATCGAGTTGAAAGTTTAAGACTACGTATTCCATTTACAACATCAGCAGTATTTAGAGAAATAGCTCCAATGTCAAAAACAGGAGGTACGTTGTTAACGCAACCAAAATTATTATTAGTATCATTTTCAAAGTTCGATTGAAAGAAATCAGCAAACATGTTCACAATATCTGAAATATTGATTGAAGTCAAATCATTTAAACACATAGATGAA
Organism: Dichetophora obliterata; assembly: GCA_963920525.1. NCBI lineage: Eukaryota > Metazoa > Arthropoda > Insecta > Diptera > Sciomyzidae > Dichetophora > Dichetophora obliterata. The sequence goes on from OY986439.1 coordinate 139,524,894, forward strand.
GGTATATTAGACGAACCCTTCTTAGATTTTATAAAATGCCAAAAAGCTTTTGGATTGGTTTTGATATTTCTTTCAAAATTAGCAATATATTGTTTATACAAGAATCTGTCTAAAAAGTTAAACTCCCTCATATAATGCCGGTATTTAAGGAAAAATAAGTTTTGATTTGTTAATAAAAACTTTTTATAAAATTTGTTCCGAAGATTTTTCAATTTCTTTAGTCCTTGAGTGTACCAAGGTATTTTACTAACACGTTCCTTTAATTTAGGAATGTGTCGCAACCACTCAGATGAAATTAGCAGCTTAAATATATTAAAAGATGAAGAAGTATTTAAATGTTCAAACTCACTATCCCAATCAATACAACCAATAGCATTATTTAAGATACCAAAATTCAAGCTTTATAGTTGAAATTACTACACACAGCATTTGAGTTAACCAAACTAAAATATTTATAAAAATGTAATTGAATTAAAAGAGGAATATGGTGAATACCAGCAGCAGATATTGGAAAAGCTGATTTCATTACATTATAATTTAAATTGTTAGTAATAAAAACCAGATTCAATAACCTATTTAACAAATTAAAGCAATTATTTATCTGAATAAGGCCAATACTTAAAAATTTATCAATACAATACAAATCAATATCACTCTTAACATTTGATAGCATAAGATAGTTGTCATCAGATTTAAAATTCCAGGAAATGGATGCAAGATTAAAATCACCCAGTACCATTAACTGATCATCTTGTTGTCGAAAATTTGCGTACAATGATGATATATTATCCACGTGCGCTTTATAAAGTTCCAGTTTACTATATAGTGGAATGGACGAGACACAAATATAAAGGGATTCAGAGGAACCTTTAATTTTTACACAAATTTGGTCAATAACACCATAAGTATCTAACAGTGCAACAGACGAAGAAATAAAATTCCTTTTGACGGCAATCAGTACACCACCACCACGAAGACATCCAGTAGCAGATGCATTACGATCCTTGCGATAAACATTATACAGATGAGGATTAAAGAATTCCTCATTATTGAAATTATTATTAAGCCATGTTTCTACAAGCACAAAAACATCGTAATCGAACTGTGAGGTGGCAGCAAAAATAGACAAAGATTTAGTTCTCAAACCAGATACATTCTGGTAGTCTGGAAATTCTAGAAGAGATCGTGACTTCGTTATTGCAACATCTGTTGGCTTAATGGTCTTTGAAAAAACTGAAAATTTTTTATTTTGACCTCAGCTGACCAAAGTTTTGAATCAACAATTTGATTATAATAACTTTTTGAAAATCCAAGTTTAAAATTAATGAAACGTAGTGATTGAGGCTATATCTCGTTTCACCAGTTTTGTGCAAGAAAGCGTGTGTTTAGGAACTTTAGTATTCTCACAATAAAATCAATAATATTATCTTCCGTAACAGACGGCTTAAATGAAGATAAATGTAAAAATGTCGTGCGATCAAACACTGCTAATTCGGTGTTTACATTTTGTCCAACAACAAGCGAGTGTTTATTTCGATTTTTTCTGCTTACATCAGTCCATCCTTCATTCTCTTTATGATTTGGAACATTAGGCAGAGAGGCAGCATTATTAGAAATAGTCGAACAAGCAATAGAAGCAGGAGCTTTAGTAGAATGAGCTTCAACAACAGCATCAAAACCGATTTTGTCGGCAACAACAACAACAGCATCAGCAGCAGCAGAAAGAGATGAAATAGAATTGGTGTCTAATGGTCCAGTTAGCCTCGCATGGCACAGCAGCGCATGCAACGCAGATAAGCAGCTAGCACACAGCCAAATAAATGGTGATTATGCAACGCATAGTCACATAGTCAAAATAACACAATAAAAAAGAAGAATACAACTATTTTATTTTAATAATTTAACCGCACTTGGTCAAACAATTTTACAACTTCAAATCTGTTTTGCTAAAACGTCAAATGCATAGAAGAATACACAGAAATCAAAATGAATAGATCTTCTATGTTTATCTATGCAGTCAGAGATGCATTTCTGTTTTTATCTGAGCATTGCCATGAGTTGCCATGTTGTGCATAACCAGATACACACAAATCACACTAAACAGATTTCGATGTGACGCTTGTTCAGCCATGCACTGCTATGCCATGCGAGGCTAACTGGACCATAAAGCAGACAAAGTAACGTCTGATTTAGAAAGAGAAATTGCCTCAGAGAAAACTTTCTCAGCAGCAGCAGCAACAGCAACAACACCAGCAGTGGCAACACCAGAAGGCATAGCCCGAGTTTGATCTTTGTTAAGAGCTGCATTTTAAACATAAATGACCACAATTTATAGTATTAACATTTTGATATCTTAAATAATTTTATGAATTAAGATTATGAGCTTTAGATCAATCGAGTTTTCAAGAAGGCAACAACAACAACTCTGTATAGAGTCAATCACTTAGCTGACTAGACAGTCTGTTTCGGAAATCGCTACATATTCCTCATCAGTAGTCTTTGAGTGATTAAGCTGTGATCAACTCACTGTTTAAACTAGCATATGAATGTGTAGATCCTCTGATTCATTTTCATGAATTGTATGGCTGCTAATCATATGACACTTCAAAGCAGTAAGCCATTTTAGATCACCGTCATCAACTCTATCAAGGGTTTCCATCTGTTCTAGTTGCTTCTTCATTTATTTCAATATTCATTAAATATTCAATATTCATTTCAATATTCAATATTCGTTCGATTGTTTGTCGAAATGCACCATAGAAATGAAACGAGTTTTTGCTTCGCCAGAAGCTAGTGTTCTAACTGAAAGGTGGCTATTTTCACAACCAAATGTTCCATTACACATGACTTTGACCGAAAAATCGACCAATTATTAGATTATTTAATTAATTTGACATTAATTAAACTTATTTGGCCGTGCTCTGCCATAGTTAAGTTAATTAGTTTTTATGATCTATTGAATAATTACATGAATTAAGATTATGAGCTTTAGATCAAGTGAGTTTTCAAGAAGGCAACAACAACAACAACAACAACAACTCTGTATAGAGTCAATCACTTAGCTGACTAGACAGTCTGTTTCGGAAATCGCTACATATTCCTCATCAGTAGTCTTTGAGTGATTAAGCTGTGATCAACTCACTGTTTAAACTAGCATATGAATGTGTAGATCCTCTAATTCATTCTCATGAATTGTATGGCTGCTAATCATATGACACTTCAAAGCAGTAAGCCATTTTAGATCACCGCCATCAACTCTATCAAGGGTTGCCATCTGTGATCTAAAGCATCACTTGATCTAAAGCTCATAATCTTAATTCATATAATTATTCAATAGATCATAAAAACTAATTAACTTAAATAATTTTAGCTAATCTTTTTCCCTTAATATTTTATTAATTGCTTTGATGGCTGTAAGTTTCCAAAGCTTTAAAAATATTCAATGTGTGCCAGGTCCATTTAAAGTATCTAGATTGATTACACTGTGCTACAAATTAAAAAAGTACCCACTTAAATTGTTCGTGTTTATTTATTCATACTTATCGCTTTAGCTTAGTATGCTGTAGAAGCGAAAATAAATCTTCCATAAGAAATGCATTGCGTTTTTGTCAGCGAAAAGGTAGCGAAATTTTTTTCGCTGTTAAATGAAAAACGTGTTCAATGCAGCCAAGTTCACAACCACGATTGGAGAGTTAAAATGTCAAAATTTCGCTGTCTTTTATATGTCCGTACATTTAATTGGCGTCGAAATTTGACATTCAAAAATAATGGTCGACTAACACATTCAATAGCAATTTTCGCTATTGCGATTTAAAATTTTTCCGGAATTTAAAAAAAAAAAAGTATAGCAGTGAGGGGACTGCCGACCGAAGCGAAAACATATATGTAAAATATTAGTATTCCCTGGCAGACTTTGTCCTGCCATGGACCGCCTTACTGCTATATAAGAATTTTCGTGCTAATCGGAAAAAAAATTTATATTTTCACCCTCTCAACCTTTGATTATTTCTTTCAAAATATTTTTTATTCAGATAGCATTTTTATTTTATAATTACACCAAACTATATTATTACATTTAAATTGAATATTGTTGATGTAAAAATAAAATACAGGGAGCACTATTGAATGAAAAATAATCCTCAAAAAGGATATTTAATTTTTTCTTTCAATGTATATGTAGAAATATGTAGAGCTGTAGCTAAAATAAAACAAATTTACTTTTTTTTATATATGATATTTTGTTTGATGAGTCTTGAAGTCTCTTTTAAAGCCTGCATTTGAGATCTTGCTACAAGGAAAACAGAAAACATAGCAAGCAAAGTGCAGTTTATTTTCTGCCCCCGTTTCGGTTCATCCGTACATCCGGTTCGTTATTAATGCACATTATTTTCATCTTTTATCACTTAATTATATTTTAAATTATGGAATTTAATATAAAAAACAAAGTAAAACATAAACAAAAATATAAATTAAACTTATTGAAATAATTAATATACACTTAAAATACATAATAATACACACATACATAAAATTTATATTTACATACATTTCATTGAATTTCATTTACATTATTTTTACCTGTTTGCGTCATTAATCATTGCATTATATTTTTGAAAAAGATACTATAGGCTTATGGAAGCTGAAATAAAAAACAAAAAATTTTGGACGTTGCAGTCCCACTCATTATAAAATTATTATAAGGTAGCCTTGACAACTACTTATTTTCTTACGAACTGCAATTGCAAACAAAAGAAAACAATATAAAGTGTGTGTGTCACAACATTGGCAGCTTTCAGCGGAGTCAATAGTTGGCAACTGCTTATTTTAAATTTGAGTGAGAAACCTTTGCAATTAAATGATCCATTCACAGAAGGTGACTCCTCTGAATGTGGCCAATGTGTGTGACACACGTTCCCTATTTTGTTTTCTTTTGCTTGATATTCGATGGTCGGAACACGAAATGTCACTCTTACCTATTACTTTTTATACCATGGTCCCAGTCAGAATATGCTGGAGACATTTATAAAACTACAAATGTTTTTATCTTGGTCATGAAACTGAAATACACGCTCTTGGATATTGGCTACCAGGCGCTCAGCAAATGCAGCAGGCATGGCAAAATTAAGCAAGGTAGTGTTAGGGCGGAGAGCCGGTGGCCGAAACTGTCAAAACGAAGGTGACATTTCATACAGAATCTGCAAGCAATGAGAATGCAATATGAAAGCAAGAATTGGCAAATATATCAAAATGGATGAGTTGGATAGTTATGGTCACTTAAAAAGAGAACACATTCAGCCCTAACACTACCTTGTCTAATTCTACTATGGCAGCAAGCAACCATCAATAAGTTTATCTGCTGACAAATCGTTCCTTCATAAAGAAATCATGAAGGATATTTACTGTTTTTCTGTCAATGTATATGTAGATCTGTAGCTGAACTAAAATACATTTACAACAACAATTACAAAGCAAATCTACTACAACGATGAACAGAGAAGAGCATTATCACATCGTTTGCGCAACGTTAGAGGGGATGAACCGAATTGGCGGCGGAAAATAAACAGCACTTTGCTTGCTATGTTTTTTGTTTGCCTGGTATCAAGACCTCAAGTAGAGGCATTAAAAGAGACTTCACGGCCAAACAAAAAGCAAATATCAAAAATACATATAGCTCTACATATACATTGAAAAAACAGTAACATTCAATAGCTGCATTCCCGTGGTCATTGATCTAGAGCTTGGCTCTATTTTATTCACAAAATAAAACAAAAATTAAAACCAGCTGGATTTCTAGCTCTATTTCTGATCTTACTGTGGGTTTAGACCGCATGAACGAACGAAAAATTTATCGCGACCAATTTATTGCAATAAATTTTTCGTTCGGAGTATTGGTTAGACCGCACGAACATCAATCGCGAACAAACATTGGCCGCCATCTTGTACGTTCAGGCGGTGTAAACAGCAATTTGTGCACTTGGCCGAACATCATTAAATGCAGGGTTGATAACTCCTTATTTTTATATTAGTACTAAAACTTATACTCCGTTTCTCAGCAACAAATGGTTTGCCACTCCATAAAACTATATTACTCGTATTAGTTATTATAAAAAAGATGTGTGTTTAACTTACGGGCCCATTTAAGTTTTTCAACGAATAAAAATGAAATGTTTTCACATTTTTCGTGTGTCAATAAATTTCGTAAAATTTAAGTCAATTAAATCAAAATTGCTTCCAAATTGAATGCACTTATTAAGCAAATACAATTGGTACTTTTAGTCGCACCATTTTTTTTTAGAGAAATACTTTTTTTGTTATAACTTTAAAGAATTGCTTTTAGTCACAAATCGAATTTTCAACTACCATTTTGGTTAATATCCACATTTTTCTAAAATCTTGGATTAAAAACTCAAAAAGTTTCAGCAGAACCTAAAATATATTTTTTATTTTATTGGAACGAGCTCTATTGCGGACTCCTGCTATATTAAATAAAATTTGCTGTCCATAAAACCAAAATTTTTATTAAAAGCTATTTAGTTATTATTAAAAAGAAAATTACCTCAAATAAGCAGTCGCTTTAAAATGAAACTTTAAATATAGGGTTTTTCCGCTTAAAAACTTAATTTGGCCCTTTGCACAACACAATTATATTGCAGCAAAAATTAACAGAACACTTATATAAACGTACATAAAACATAAATTACTACATATTTTAGTACTTTTCATAAACTATTCTCTTAAGCTACTCCTATTTGCTACTTTTGTTTTTAAACACAGCGCAACACCGGATTCGCCCAAAAAAATCGAAGCTTGTTCGATCAGAGCGAGTTCGCCCTAATTTACTGTTTACACCGGGCAAACATCGTTCGCGATAAATTTATAGCGAACACTGTTCGTTCGGGCAAAGTGTTTAAACCTAGCGAACGAACGAGGTTTCTTTCGTTTGTTCAGGCGGTCTAAGCGCACAGTTAAAATGCTGCCAAGTTTCAAGCATTTTTTATCAAAACGAACATAGTTAGCAAATCTAAATAACTATTCATTTTCCTATTTTGACGTTTCACCGCTCAATGGGCGTTTTGGTATTGCTGTTTTCTTTTGTTATTGTTCTTAAAACAGCTGTTCAGTCTTGATGACAAATTGATATAAAGTTGAACTAACTGAGATTTGATCTGATTTAGTGCCACGGGAATGCAGCTATTGTTTCGCAGCGGAGCAAAGGGAGGGGAAAGAACGATGCGTCAGCAGAGGAACTTATTGATGGTTGCTTGCTTATGTTTTCCAAGTTTCCTATCTTGTAATCTTTGCTGTCTGTATTGATGACGAGAGTTACTCGGAAAAAGACAATGACGCAAACCAAAGATTTACCCTCTACCAAAATCGTTCAACGCGCTTAAAGAAGTTTTCACTTCAAAAATATCAGGTTCTCCGGGGCATTTTTTTACAGAGGTAGGTTATTTTGGTATCAGAAAATACAACTGTAAAAAGAAAAAAGAAAAAAGAAAAAATTAATAAAAACAAAAATGTTGCGCTAAAGATAGGTTTGGATATGACAGGATAAGCTGAATTGGACTACGTTTACGGATTTGTATTTCGAGGTACTAATCTTAGACCATGGCATGGACTTTAATGTGTAATCAAATACTGAGGCACATACATTGTGCCTCAGAGCCTACGCGGACATTATATTGAGGCACACCGTATGTGTCTCATGGTTGTTAACATGTTAAATTAATCTTAGGTATTTAAAGAAAAAAAAAACAGATAATCGTCGTTTTCTGATTCATTTACACAGCAACAAAAAGCCAAATGCTGCTTTAAATTTTCCATAGAAAGAAAAAGATGAATTCCCAGAAGAACAACATCTTGAATTTAAACCAAAATTCTACAATCTTAATGTCCTTAAGCCTTACCTTACGACTGAAAACGGAATTGCATTTATTCAGGAACTTTTTTCATTTAACTTTTTTAAAGATGTTTTAACGTCTTTAACCAATTTGAGGCTAGACTAGATTTATATATTTTAATTATTTTTTTTTTAAAAGGCTAGTTTTAGCTACCTATTTTAGTTTTTAAAAAATTAATTTATGTATTATATTTTAAATTCTTATTTCGTGTTTAGTAGGCTTAAGCACGAACGTAGTAAAAATGGTAGTAAATATAATATAATAAAAAAAATATAACAAAAGGGCTAAAAAGTGTAAAAATATGCAAAAGCATATGCATTTGCATATTTATATCTTCTCTACTAACATCAAAAGACTTCGCATCAAGGCAAAGAATCGCTGTAATGCAATTTTAGAAGGCGAAAAGTTTCTGCATGAAACTTGCATTTAAAAAAATTTTATTTTCTGCCTCTTGGACATTTTTGGACGTTTGTTAAATCGATTCTAACTCTTTTAAAAGATGACCAAATCTTTACTGACTCGGCTGATAAAGCTAAGCTATTGGTTGGATTGCTTGCACAAAATTCCACTCTATTGAATAGCAATCGGCCACTGCCCTTTGTTGAGGGTAGATCTTTTGCAATGCAAGAAATTTACTTTCGAAGGAGAACAAAAAGGTCCCCTAGAAATCTCAATATAAACAAAGCTTCAGGTCCTGATGGAATACCGCCAATTGTGCTTAAAATGTGTGCTTTATCGCTGGCTCGGCCTTTACTCAACCTTTTAAACATCTCCTACAGAAAAGAATAATTTCCATCTTGTTGGCAGATAAGGTAGCAAATGTCCAGCCAGTACCTAAAAATGGCGATGCCACGAACAATGCAAGCTGCCCACCCATTGTGATACGCTCTACCCTTTTCAAAGCTTTGTACAGCGTAATAAATTTTAACATTATTAACTATCTAGAGCACAACCAAGGGCTCAGTGATCGTCAATATGGTTTCCGTAGGGATTACTGGTGAACTTATGGCGTTCTTAATCGCAAAATGAAACTAATGCGTTCACTTTTTCGAAGAGAACAAGGTTGTTGCTCTAGATATTTTAAAGGCATTTGACCGAGTGTGGCATAAAGCGCTCGTTAAAACTAATTCCATATGGTGTTGGTGGTAGCTCTGCTTAATGGACCAAGTGTTTCATCAAGGACAAAAGATTTCGTATAGTAGTTGAAGGTATTTTGTCCGAGGAGCACTCCATAAACGCAGGAGTACCACAGGGTTCGGTTTTACTGCTAACCTTGTTTCTGGTTTTTACACACAACCTTCTTTCTTTGGCACATTAACCAATCCATACGTTTGCGGATGACATTTCTCATCCATACTCATTAAAAATACGCCTAAGTTCTATAAAGATTGAGAGAAAGAGAAAAATAAACTGTTCAGGACAATGCTTACTTTCTACATTAAAACAAATTAAAAACTATTTACGGGCAACTATGAATGAGGAGCGATTATATGCATTAGCCTCGTTAAATATTGAAGCAGAAAAACCAAACTATTTTTATAATTATGTTCTATTGTTAGAAAAAATTGAATATGTTAGAGGCGGCATACACGTAGCTTTATTTAATTAAAAACAATTTAAGTAAGAATGACAACAAAAGTTATTATTAATATATCTGCATACATTTTAATATATGTGTTTTTCAGTAACTTTTCAGAAGGTGAAAAAACTGTTTCCTTGTGTCCAAGGACATTATTTTTCAAATTTCTTTTTTGGATACTATTATATTAAAAATATGTTATTGATTTGTGGAAAAAAAAATTTTTTACACATTACGACGTGGTAAACATTTGCGCTGTTTTAAAGCACATAGCTGTTTTATACATGATTTCAATTCTCTTTTGGTGGTATGGAATCGTATGCAATTTGTACATAATACTGCCGTTTGGCCTAGATGAAATGTGGAGAAGTTGAAAAATTCTGCTTAAATTGGGTTTTATAGAAAAAAATTTTTTATAATGATGTGTTTCTGAGCATCTTGTTTCCAATCTTGCTAAAAAAGTGAAAATCTGTGGCAAATGGTATTAAATAGGTTGCTTTCTATAAAAAAATAATATTTTAAACAAAGGTATTTGATCAATAAATGTCTAAATAACTGTTCATGTATAACATTTTGCAATTTTTTAATGCAGATATGATTTTGAACTCACAGGCATTACCGAAGGATACTTTTAATTAAAAATGGTGGTTCATTATTGTTACATTTATGTAATGAAAAATTGTTAGAAACGCATTTCTTGGGTTTTTAAACAAAAGAATAATGCGTTGGCATACATTGCCAGAGTTGTGAACTACTTTATTGGTCAGCATAAAACCTGAACCAAGTGAGTTTTATCCAAATTTCGTTGAGTGAGATCCAATGAGAGAATACAAAAATTATTCTGTTTTTATTATATATTTGCAAACATAGGTACATATTTTTATAAATTGAACAAAATTGTATAACACAGTAATTTGCATAGAATTGTGAAAAGAGATATTAAATGTAATTTAAGGCCGTGTGCGAATTGATCTAAATGCAACCTAAACTAAATTGGGTCGATAAGGCAGTGATTCCTAAATAATTAAGGAAATTCTCGAGCTACCTAAATGCTTCCGAAATTATGAAGCACTGCCTTATCGACACTATTTAGTTTAGGTTGCTGTTAGATAAATTCGCACACAGCCTATACAGGGTGTTTCAGGAAGTTCTGGACAAATTTTTCCAGCGTATTCCTTGGCTCATTTCTTGAAGAAAAGTCCACTAGGACCGTGTCCGAAAATGCACGGGTGTGAAATGGCAGCGGGTTCAAAATTTTCGGATTGGTGGTCGGAGGGTAGTAGGCTAAAGTTGCTAAAGTATAAAATAAAACAATAATTAGAAAAAGGTGAAATAGCCAAGATACAGAGCTTTCCGAAAAAAAATGGAAAAAAATTAACATAACCTCAATTTGCTCAGCCAGATGGCAGGTAACTTATGTTTTTTTTTAAGCAAAATAACCCCACACATTTATTTGATTTTGTAAATTAACATGTAAATAAATAAATAAAATAATAAATTTAAACAAAAACATGTGATGTTAAAGTAAGTTTTCAATGTGGTTCCCATTTTCTACTAAACACAATTGCAGCCGTTTGCGAACCACATTCAATCATATTTATAGTAGATCATTAAGCGATTTTTGTCATTCAGCAAGTGTCGATGAACGCGAAAAGTACAAGTGATTTTACTCCGGTTTTTTTAAAGTGAATTATTAAATATGTCAATTTATTCAAACGAAGAATTAGCAGACATTCATTACATGTATGGATTTTGCGATGGAAAGGTGCCTTTCTTCGTTCAAATAAATTGGCATTTTTAATAATTCAGCCATCACTGGCTCAGAAGTTAGGATTAGTCGGACATGGTCCTAGTGGACTTTTCTTCAAGAAATGAGCCAAGGAATATGCTGGAAAAATTTGTCCAGAACTTTCTGAAACACCCTGTATATTTAATTTAATATCCAAACATTATATTTTTAAACAATAGTCTTAATTTACGATTTTTTAAAATATTTTCCCTCTCTGATATTTTACCACCTGCAGTCGGATTCTCTTCAAATTCCAGTTTTTTTATTGAGAGTAGCATTGCATTCTTCCATATTTAGACTATAAAACAGATATCTTTTGAGATAGTGGCTATTTTAAGCTGAACATTTTTTACCTTTGTTAATGGTCAAATTTTACATGCGAACAACACACGTCTTTTTTTCGCCTGCGATCAAAAACAATTATAAGCAACTAAGCGTAAACCCGTTTTTTCAGAGTATTTCTAGTACTGCGATCACATAGCTGTTTTTGATCACTTCTTATCACTTCTTTTGATCACAAAAGAGATACAAAAAAACGGTGAATGCAGAATTGTGGGCAAAAGATAGTGTCAATAAAATATGCAATAAAAAAATCGATAAAAAACACATAGCCGTTTTTGTTGGCGCAGCGACGATATGGTAAAAAGTATTAATAGAGCACAAAAAAATTTAAAATATTTAACTTTTTCTTATATGTATGGAAGTATGTATATTTTATGGAAGTATCTTCTCGTTTTAATCGCCAGCAGTAATCTCCTAACATAGTGGCATCACAACGACCTTGAAACCGATCTTCAAGCTTTTTTACATCCTGGTGAAACTGCTCCCCCTGTTCATCACTCACAGCTTCAATATTGGAAGGAAAAAAAGAGAAATGTGAATGGAGAAAATGCATATTTAAATACATCCGTCAACCCATGTGCAATCAACAAACTGTTCACCAAAAGTTCCGCGTTTTCGACTCTGTGATTACCTAAAGAACCTTTAATTACATCTTTTAAAGATGTCCATGCGCATAGTTCTTTGTCATTTAGGTGTTGATCAAAATTTTCATTTTTCATTAATAGGCGTATTTGTCTTTACCATCGTGGTTTTCGTAGCTCGATATATCTAATTCTTCAGTTTGACTCAGTTTACTTTTATTAGAAGGCAAAGAAGGAGGCATGTCTTCATTATTAGATATTGGTTTGGATACAGAATTCACAGTCGGATACTCGATATTATGCTTGATTTTCTTCGAATATTCTCGTATGATTACTTGGTTCGCGCCACAGTGCCGGTATTGAAAATGACATAGATATTTTGTTACCATTCAACCAAGACAGGAGAGTAGCATAACATGATACACATAATAGTTGTGGAGTCCACGGCTTATTTTGATACACAATACGTCCAAAATATAGAAAATACGCATTACGTACTTTTTTAGATATTTTTTTTTTCCTTGACATTTAATAATATACTATCCACACACGTAACAAAACTTATTTGGTGAAGTTTTGCAAAGACGGAGACTACTAATATTCATCTTTAACTTAATAAACACAGAAAATACGCAGCAAATTTGAGTAAAAACCATTGCAATTCAATTATTTACATAAAAAATTAAATGTTACTAAATTAAATGTAATTCCTGTAAATAAGAGTTACAACACATTCATAGAAAAACATCGCTCACTACGGTATCGCTACCATAAAAGTTCACAACAGTTGACTTCGCTAAATTCGGCCAATGACGACGTTTTCTAATATTCGCTAGATATGGGTCATTTAAAAAAGATTATCGGTGTGTACCTTAAAAACAAGACGTGATAGAAACAAAAGACTGCCTACATTCTGTAACTAATAGAAAACTATAATAGCAATCAGTTTTTTAGGTACCGAAATCGTGTCAAGCAGTGTTATTCCACATTCTTTTTATAATGGTTTTCTTGGAAGAGCGTCACACATAAACACCTCTCTAAAATGTTGAATATTTGTAGCGTATTTTTTCAGATCTACATCAGAAAGACCTCTTTTAAGTAGCTTTATTAAAAATTTTGCTTATAATATTTTAAATAAAGTGCACATCCTTTTTTATATGGTTTTAGGAACATGCCTTTCCCCATTGCATAGCTTCCATTTTACTATTATGACGGCTTACTTCAGACAACTGCTTCTTTCCATTTTTAACTGCATTTATTGCTTTTGTAATGCCAGAGACTCCACCAGTTAGACCGCCAAGTCCACCAAGTGCAACGAATATAGGTGCAAGTGGGAGAAAACCTCCAGATTTAGGTAGTGGTATTACTTGAGGTGTTTTTATTAGAAATTTTTTTCCTTTGAAAATATTATTCTCAACTTTTCGAGAAATTTTAACAGCATCATCCAAGTTTTAAGTTTTCTTTATTTTTATTTTGGCACTTTTCAATACATGTTTAAACAGTTCATGATTATTTTTTTGGATCTCTTAGTTTTACTAACGACACCCATACCAAATTTTGTTTTCGCTTTCATTACGTTAGTAACAAGCCAAGTGTTTGTTTTTTCAGCTAAGATTGTATCGGAAATGTATTCAAGTATTCAAGTATTTATTTATTAATTTTAAAAAAAAAAATGCTTAAAATTACAACACTTATATCACAAATAAGTTTAAAATTAATGTTAAGTCTGCAATCAGTAATTCTCAAGGAACTAGAAGCGAATGCAGTTTTATGATTAAAGTATGTAAGCTACATGGGGTCATTCAATATAAATTAATACAAAATTATATATAAATAGAAAAAAAAATTAAAATGAACAATAAAAACTTATGTATTTAGTTACTAGATTATTAAATTCAGAAAAGAATTTGCATCGTGATAGGACAGATCAAAAAGCCACGATTTCGTCTGTTTAAGAAAAGTAAATTTATTACGAAGGCACCTTAAATTGCTTGGGAGGCGGTTGAACAGCCTGGGTGCTATAGACGTATAAGACGACAAAAAGTGTTGCAAGTTATGAGGCGGAACTTGAGCCCTAAGGTGATTTATTCTAAGGTTATAATATGCATAACATCTATTCACCTAATAAAAAATATTTTTAAAACTTTATAAAAAAAAATATGTTTTACAGGTAATATATTTAGTTGTTTAAATAGTGGAAAACTACTTGCAAGACGATTCCTTTTACATATTATGCGGATGACATGTTTTTGAGCAGTAAGTAGAGGATCTACTTTATTACTATGTGTACCTCCCCAACTAAGGTACAACCAAGCCATATGCTAAGCCATATTCTAATTTCGAATGAAAAATGCCATAGTAAATACATGTTAGCAATTTTTCAGAACAACAATTTTTAAATGATACATCTTTCTAGTTACAGTGATTAGATTTCTTTAGAGCGGCTGTGTGATCAATCCAATTCATTTTCCAATCGATTATTAATCCAAGATACTTAAAACTTTTAACGCAGTCGATGCGAAAGCAATTTGTGGAACAAGAACCGGATTCAATATAAGTGTGAATGTTATTTTGTGAACCACTAATATCTTTACAAACTGAATACTTTTCACAGTTTTCGCAGTAAAACGTGAAGTTGTTAAGTCCAGCTTCTTTACCACCAACATTAAAAATCATGATTTTTGTTTTGTCACTTAGAACTAATTTGTGAGTAGTGAAGCAATGTCTTAAGATTTCCAAATCACTTTAACTGCTATCATAAAGTTAAACACTGTATCACAGGAATATGTACAAACCATATCATCTGCAAATGCGATTGTCTGACTAGAGAATTTTTGAGAGAAAAGAGAATATGTATTAAAAATTCTAGAGAGACTTATTGGGCTTCTTCTTAAGCCGAAACTTGACAGGCTTCTAAAATCCCAACATGCCTACATTAAAGGCAAATCTACAGAGACAGCTCTGCACTCTCTTGTGTCTACCATCGAAAAATCACTTGAGAACAAAGAATACGCACTTGCTGCTTTTCTAGATATAGCAGGGGCATTCAATAACGTCCTTCCATGTGCAGTCACCTCGGCCTTGTCGGAACTGGGGGTGGAGGATTTTCTCGTGAGTTTCATACACCAGATGCTCTTGAGCAGGGTGGTGAACTCAGAACTGGGAGGATCCTCCACTCGTAGGTTTGTAAGCAGAGGCACTCCGCAGGGAGGAGTTTTGTCTCCACTTCTGTGGTCCGTGACGGTTGACCAGCTGTTGCGTATCATGGAGGAGGAAGGCTACAGGGTTATTGCTTATGCAGACGATATTGCAATAATTTTTAACGGAAAGTTTCCCCAGACTCTCTGTCAACTCATGGAGAGAGCACTCTTAATTCTCTCGAGATGGGCATCCACGTGTGGTTTAAGTGTAAACCCCGAGAAAACAGATCTCATTCTTTTCACTAGGAAATATAAAACCCCCAACTTAGAACCTCCGCGTCTGAACGGCACGAGGTTGCTCTTTAGCGACAGCACGAAATACCTAGGAGTTATCCTGGATAAGAAGCTTATCTGGAATGTTAACATTACGGAACGTGTTAAAAAGGCAAACATAGCACTATTTGCCTGTAAAAAAGCTATAGGTAAAAAATGGGGTTTTTCCCCCAAAATAGTACGCTGGATTTATACAGCAATTGTCCGCCCCATACTAATGTATGGCTCACTAGTATGGTGGAGGGCCCTTGATAAGGCAACCGCACTTCAGAAGTTTGCAAAGGTGCAAAGAAGCGCAGGTCTTTGTATTACGGGGGCACTGTCCTCAACACCAACTAGCGCCCTCAATGTCATGCTTCACCTTCATCCTCCTATAAACTCTAGTGCAAGAACAGATCCCTAGGTCTTGCAAAAGAACGCTGGGAACGCCTTGATACATGTAGGATAACTAAGCTAACATGGCCTACCTACGATTTAAAACGCACCAACTCACTGCTTGAGTTAAGCAGGGTAAACCTGTCAAAAATAGTAGGAATCCTAACGGGTCACTGCCTGATCGGAGCGCATGCCCTTCGGTTGGGAGTTTCATCAAACGATTTCTGCAGAAGCTGCAGATGTGAGGAGGAGGTAGAAAACGTTCAGCACCTCCTCTGCGAATGTCCGGATCTAGCTAAAAGGAGAATGGCAACTCTGGGCCTTCCCTTTTTAAACGGACTTGCCGAAGTCTCATCCCTGGAAATCAAGCATATACTTAAATTCATTATCCGCTCGAACTGGTTTGAGGAGGGAAATCTCTATTAGGTTTTTAAAGAGATCATGTGGTATCACAACAGGCCTGCACTGGCCTAAGTGTACGAGTCGTCTATCGGCTCAGCCACCGTTACCTAACCTAACCTAACCTAACCTATATTAAAAACAAGATAGGACCCAAAACTGAACCTTGAGGTATATTTTCACTTTGCATATTTTCACTATTTGTACTCTGTTTGGTAGATATTAACAAAACCATTTATAAGTATTGCTTCTAAAACCACATTTGTATAATTGTTTCAGCAGAATTTTGTGATCAACTGTATCAAAAGCTTTGGTTATATCAACAAACAGAGCTGCTGATATCTTTTTGTGATTTAAGCTTGAATATATATTAGTGCAAAAGTTCAAATGAGCATCTTCAGTGGACAGACCTGGTCTAAAACCAAACTGATTATTATTGAAAAACTTATCTAGACAATTGCAAGAAATGAACTGCAAGCCAATATCAGAAACTACAGTATTCCAATGTTTGAAAAATATTCATTAAAGGTATTTGCTTAACCGTCTTGATTCGAAATTTCATTGTAATCTATTTTTAAATTTGGAATACTAATAACTTTTTTATTTTTGTTAAGAATGTTATTTACTAGATCCCATTCGTTTTTAACGTTTCCCTTTATTTTAATGAATTCATTTAAATAAAAATTATTTTTAGCTATAACAGTCTCCTTGGAAACTTCTTTACAATAAGTTCTATAGTTAATTTTGATGTTACCATTAGTTGGATTTTTAAACACTTTTTATTAAGCCGGTTTTTCAGTGTTATTTTTTGGAGTAACTCAGCGGTCATCCATGGCTTAAGCCTTTTTTATTTAAAACTGTGTGCATGACACTTTTTGTACAGTGACCAACATGTTGCGTTAAAGTTTTGATAAAATTATCGAAAGCTATTGATGTATCAGATTTATTGTACACGCTATCCCACGATTCATATAGAAGCATATTGTTCAACTTGAAAAAATCTGTTTTATATGTTGCAGAAAGCTGTGGTGTATTTTCATTTTTATTCGTTCCATTATATTCAAAATTTATGCATGTTAAACAATGATCTGATATATGAAAATCACAAACTGAGCTACTAATTGAAATCTGTTTGGACCTATTTAAACGCACAAAAATATAATCCATACACGTTTCAGAAGAGTTTGTTATACGAGTTGGTTGATTTATGCAACATTCAAGACCATATGAGGAAAGCAAGAACAAGTAGTAGTCCACAAAAACTGAAGACTGTAAAATATCTATATTAATATCGCCTAAAACTATCTGATGATTGGATTTATCAGTTGATAACAAATCATTTAAATCATACACAAAAACTTCTTTCGATGTGCCTGCGTGAAACATATAAATATATATAAAGGAAAAATTCTGTTCAACAGTTGAACAATTTACTTTTAACACATCGGAACTCTGAAAATTCAAGCATTGAAACTCACAATTTATATTTTCAACGACAAAAACCGCAACACCTCCAGAAGCGTATTTACTATTACAATTTGCAAAAAAACTATAACCGGGTATATTGAAAAGGGACTGTTCATGATTTGCTCATAAGTCCATGTTTCCGTCATAAAGATAAAATCGGGCTTTTTGATGAAGGAATCAAATGTGTCTTTTTCCAAATCTTTATAAAATACCCTGTTTATATATGCTATCATTTAGTAGTATTCATAATGCGATTCTTAAAACAACATAAATCGATTACCGTTAAGAATATTAGGTTAGGTTAGGTTAGGTTAAACCGGATGCCTTCGTGAAGGCTCACATAGACCAATTCAGGTCCTTAGTGGTACCGGTAGCGAACAAAAGGAACCTTTGTGTTTGTTTAAAAGTCTTTAAAGATTTGCGTTGAGTTCGCAAACCTTAGGAGGGATTCTAGAGACACCCTGGCTACATCTTTAAGCGACGGGAATGTCGATGAGCCTAGGTATTTTAGTCTCGATTTAAATAGGGCGGGGCATGTGCATAGTAGGTGCTCCAGGGTCTCCACTGTGCCCGGTTCCTTGCACTTCCTGCGGTTGTCATCCGTGGTGATGCCAAGCTTCCTCGCGTGGGCTGCCGTCATGCAGTGACCAGTGAGCATGCCCACAAGTGTCCTGCAATCTTTGCGCGGGCATGCCAGGATGAACAGAGTTCGTTTTTCGCATTGTGCATTGCACATTATTTTCGAGATTTTTCACGATGTCGTATCTCTCCATCTACGTTTCATGCTAGTGTGGCTCTTCTTTCGAGGTTCCTGTACAACTCTTGTAGCGGAGTAAGTACATGTTCTGCGAGTTCTGATTCCAGCCCGGCGCCTTCCTTTGCTAAACCATCTGCCATCTCATTTCCCTCAATGCCCTGGTGGCTAGGGACCCAGTTGATGCGCACTCTTTTCGAAGAGTGCATCTCTGCCAGCCAAGACACTTTTGGACTTGATTGATTTCTTGGAATCCTGGACGTTGGACTGTCAACGAAAATGTTGATGTAAGAGTGTTGTGTGTCCATGCTGAGGGCTATCTCAGCAGCCTTCCTTATGGCAAATATTTCCGCCTGGAAGATACTGCAGTGGTTCGGCAGTTTATATGGCTGTCTTATATTAGGCTCTGCGCAATACACCGCTGCACCTACCCCCGTAGGCATTTTGGAGCCGTCGGTAAATATGTTGACCGCCTGCTGTGCTTGTTCTATACCTTTGCACCAGTCCTTTGGTCCCAGAAGAGTTCGTGCTTTGGAATTGACTATCGTGCGAGGCACCATGTAGTCCGTGCTACTAAGTAGATTCTTTCCGATTGTACAATGTCCAAAATTTTGGATGTGCATGTTACCTGCTGCCGTAAGGCGTTGTGCCGTTTTTCCGGTTATTAGTTTTGCGTGTATGTCCAGGGGGTCCATACTTAGAATGGTTTCGACCGCTTTAGTTGGAGTTGACTTCAGTGCCCCCGTGATGCATAGCGCTGCCTGCCGCCGAGTTTTCTCCAAGTGCCTGAGGAATGTTGATTTGTTCACAGCCGGCCACCACACAATAATCCCATAGAGTAGAATAGGACGCACTACCGTTACATAGATCCAGTGCATCAGAAAGGGTGAGAGACCCCAATACTGCCTAGCATCTTTTTGGATGTGTATAGCGCAATGGTGGATTTCTTCACCCTTTCTTCCACGTTGGTTTTCCATGACAGCTTGCTGTCCAGGACGACTCCTAGATATTTTGTGTGAGTTCTCGGTATGAGACGTATATCGTTCAATTTCGGTGGTATCCACTGTGCTATCTTGTACCTTTTCGTGAACAGAACCAGATCCGTTTTCTCTGCGTTAATACTAAGACCGACTGAATTTGACCATCTAAGAACATCTTTGAGTGTGCTCTCCATTATGGAGCTTACTGTTGATAGACATTTCCCTACTATAATAATGCTTATGTCGTCTGCATAGGCAGTTATCCTCGGGGCTCTACCTGCGAACTTTTCGAGTAGTTCATTAACTACAAGATTCCATAGTAGTGGCGAGAGGGCCCCTCCCTGGGGTGTCCCACTGCGAGCTTCCCTTACCATGGATTTAGTGCCCCACTTAGCCCTCACCTTTCTGCAGCTTAGCAACTTGTCTAACCATAGGTTTATTGCTGGTGGTGCCTCTATTGCACGTAATCCACTAAGAATTGCGGTGGTTGATACATTGTTGAATGCACCTGAGATATCTAGAAACGCCCCGAGTGCGTATTCCTTGTGGTGGAGGGCTTTTTCTATGGTTACTACTAGGGAATGTAGTGCCGTTTCAACCGATTTCCCTTTCGTGTATGCGTGCTGGTTGGTTGATAACAGGATTGAATTGTTTCTTAGGTGCAATTCAATCAGTTTTTCGAGCGTTTTGAGTACAAAGGAGGTCAGACTTATTGGCCTGTGGTCTCTCTGGCAGGGATGGCTGCTTTTACCTGCCTTCGGTAAGAATGCAACCCTCGCTGTCCTCCAAGCCACAGGTACATAGTTTAGCCTGATGCATCCGTTAAATATATTCTTCAGCCATGGGATGACTCGCTATTCAGCCGTTTGCAACATGGCAGGAATTATACCGTCTGGTCCCGGAGATTTGTATCCCGAGAATGAGTTTATAGCCCATACGATTCCGTCCGACGTTATTAAGTCGTGTGGAACCTGTAGCGGGGTTGTACTGTGTCCTCGTATTATAGCAGTGTTTGGAGCTTCGGTACAGTCAGGAAAATGCGCCTTTAAAAGCACCTCGAGGGATTCCTGACTGCTCTCCGTCCACTGGCCATTGTCTTTGCGTAGCTGGCTCTGAATGCTGCTTTGAGAGTAGCTTCCTGAGCCTTGCTGTGTCCGCAGTTTTTTCTATGTTTGAGCAGAAGTTCTTCCACGAGTGTCTTTTTGCTCTGCGTACGTTTGTTTTAAAAAGTTTGAGCCTACATTTGTATTCCCCCCAAATTTCCTCTTGGTCAACTATTTTAGCTGGTTTAAAGAAATCTTTTAGGTCGCGTCTTTGCTCTGTAAGATTCGGACTTCACCATGGTGCTCTGATATTCCGCTTTGTTCGCGTGGGCTTACAAGAGGCATGATAGGCCTTCAGAAGATGGGCCGAGAGAATCTTCAGGGACCTTTCAATGCCCTCTTCCGTATTAATTTGTTTAGTAGCTGGTAATTTGGTCTCAATGATGCTTCTGAAGCGATTCTAGTTAGTGTTTCTGGGGCTTCTAAAGATCTTTTGAGCTGGAGTGTAGTTAAAGCTTATACTGAAGCTAATATAATTGTGGTCAGAGAAGGAGGGCTGTGCTAGCACCCTCCAATTTGTGACCAGATTGTTGTTGTCGGAGGATATTGTTAGGTCTAACAAGTTCGACGAGGTGGGGCCTGCATACGTGGGTTCCTCTCCGATGTTAGCTTCGCTAAGTTTATGTTGTAAAATAAAGTTAAGTAGGGACTCACCTGGATCATTGATGTCTGGGCTGCCCCATAGTGGGTGGTGTGCATTGGCATCTGCTCCGATGACAACTGCTTGGTTCTTCCCGCTGGCGATTGCTACCATTCTTTGTCGCTCGTCTGGTGGTGCGTTGACGTCATGCGCCATGTAGCATGAGGCGACCAGGATCGGCTCATCCGCGTCACTCTCTAGCGCCACAACGGTGAGATTGTCAGTGCTGTAATGAGACATTAGATAAGTATAGATGCCTTTCCTTATAAGGATGGCTTTTCTTGTTCTACTTACTGTTGTTGCGAAGAACGTATTGAAGTTTTGTGACTTTAGGCCAGATACCGCGTTGCCCGAGGCAATCCACGGCTCCTGTACCAAAGCCACATCGTAGCCTCCTTCCTCCAATACGAGAAGGAGTTCAGCGCTGGCGGTTTTGCTATTATGCAGGTTTATTTGAAGGACCTTCAACTCCATTAGGCTGAAGCTTCCTTTACGGGGTCAACTTTTATGAGTGTGCCTCCGTCACCCGCATCTTCCAGACTGAGTCCAAGGACTCTTGGGCATCGTCGGTCATGGCTTCTAGGCCGAGGTCTTTTTCCACCTCTCCGGACTCTAGTGTGTTGCTGTTGTTGTCCTTGGGGTAGCGCTTTTTGAAGCGCAGATAAACACTACCAACGCCCCACGCCATCTTCCCGTAACGCGCGTAGAGGATATCCTCTGCCTCCTTGTTGATTTGGAGGATGTAGTACTGCCCCCCGCTACTATCAGGTAGTGGATCAGCAACCTTTAACACCCTCCAATCAGCTGTTGGCAAGTCCGGATTTTGTTTCTGTAGAAGCTTCAGTGCGGACTCCTGTGGCACTATTCTTGGGTAGAGTACCTTCGCTTTTGGCAGGGACGGGATTCTAGTCCTGTCCACTACTTCCAGTTGAGCACCCTCCCATAGGCCTTGGAATGTTGGGTTACTGCTTTCACCCAGTGCAGAGTTGGATCATCGTTGCACTTCAGGATCTTAACCCCATTGAGCCAGCCCGCTCCATCGAATGTGGGCATGGGAGCTACAGGTTGGGCTTTCAACTTCACGAACATCACCTCGAGAAGCTTCATCTCTACGGATTTCCATCTCTCGAGGGTCATTTTGCCTTGGGGATCACTCCGGTCGATCAGTGCTACGATCAGGTGTCGTTTAGTCACGTCTTTGGCCTTGGTTCTTACCTCCTGTTTAGGCTGCGGGATTGTGTTTGTGGTCGGTTTCTGCTTCTGTCGTTTGCTTGCTGGAGCTCCGACTTTCGCACTTTCCACCGATCTTTGGCGTTTTTGAGCAGCCTGCTCTTCTACTTTATTCGCGAACTGTGAAGTCGTAGGTGCAAAGCTTGGTCTGCTCGCGAAGTGTATGCGACCCTCTTCCACCTTCAGCTTAGCCCAGACGAGCGACTCCTTTCTCTTTGGAAGAGAGATCAATCTTGCCTGACAGCCGGCTGCAGATTTTAAGGGCCGCTTTGTAGTTGGCCTTGGCCTTCAACCCCTCCTTTGACTTGGTCTTGAGCCCTTCCTTGCGACAGGAGCTGGAACCCGCTGACTTATCCGGAGAGAAGAGAAGCCTGTCCTCAACTGAGTTTGCGCTATCGTGGTCCGAGTCTGCATCGACAATGGCACCCTTGCGCAGTAGTGTAGATGTTTTGGCAGTAGTTGTCTTTATGCCCGGGCCTGCTCCCGCCCCGGTGACATTTTTGGCAGTAGCTTTGCAACCGCTATGGCCTGCTCCAACCATAGGGGAGGTGTGACCGCTGGCGGCACGTGGTGTGGATTGCTCCTCACTATGTCCGCCGGCGGCCGCTGGTGTTTTTTGTTTGTTTTGTTTGTTTGGTTCTTTCAAATAATTCCCACGAGTGTAGGACAAAGGAAGGTCCACCGCCACAGAGGTCCCTGTGCGCGGGTAAGGCTGGATAGTACCGGAGGGCGCCTGGTATCCGGTACGCTCCGTTTGAGACTGGACTATTTTTAATGGGCCTCCAGCCTAGCAAATCCTCGGCACGGGTCGCATAACACCTTGATTCGGCCCATCGGAGGGACTAGATGTGGGATAGGAGAGGTGAGATATGGGATGAATAGGGAAGGTATGGGGAGTAAAAAGGGGATATAGGGTAGGAGTGAATAGCTACTAGTGCATCGCCAGGATGCAGCGACCTGTATGACCTAGGACCCCTGTCAGAAGCTTGTGCTTCTGTCATTCCAGCCCACTGCATCCTAGCGACCTAAACCCCACACCAGCGTCAAGGTTGCTATTCCAGTGGGGGTAAATACTAAGAATATTGATTCAAAGTTAAATATATCAAATAAAATACAACACAGTTCATTGCAACCGAACTCTATTCGCGGACCTTCAAATTGTGGAAAAACCAATGTAATGAACATACGCGAATAAAAATAAAAAAGTGCAACATATCGTGGTGGAAAAAAGTGATAAGCCAGTGACAAGTGACGAATAGCGAAGTATTACTCATAATTGTAATACTTTTAATAATGGCAGTATTTGTCACAATGAAAATTGCAATAAAAAGAGTGAAACGAGCAACAGATCCGCGAATTTAATAGCCCACAGCAAACGACGAGTAAAAAAGCAGCAACTTAAACAGTAAATTACAATAATGACATAGTGTTCTGTAAAATACGAGTATTATAATGCAAAATTGCGTTATTAAAAAGAAGTACGAGTGTCTCATGCCGGAGACCCAACACCACCCAACGATTGGAAATGTGGGAAGGAAGTTTTCTGCATCTTCAACAGCAACAACCATCAGCATCAATGGCTTTTAATCATCTTTTAAATCTTTAACAGCACACCAACATCAACTTACGGTGCAATATAATTCACAACAAAACCAGATAAGAAATATAGTATTGTTTTATATATTTTTTTTTATATACTAATAGCCCTATTCTGCCAGTATTTTTATATTTCTATATGTTTGTTGTTTTCAAAACAAAATTTGAAGCTCAAAAAACAAAATTATTGAATGAATGGGTCAGTTGAAAATTTTTATCAAAATTCATTATTTTTGAGCTTCAAATTTTGTTTTGAAATCAAAAAATTACAAGAAACACATACTACTTACCTGTACTTAGTTGGCGCTACAACCGTATGTCGGTATTGGCCTCATCTAAGAATTTGCGCCAGCCATTTCCAGTTGGAAATTCCAAGCTTCGTCAGGTTGTCCTCTACTTGGTCTTTCCAATGAATATGCGGTCGTCCTCTTCTGCGTTGACCGCCGCTGGGTACCGAATCGAATGTTTTCTTCACTGGAGCATCGTCTTTCATGCGCTGAACATGATCAAGCCAGCGAAGCCGCTCGATTTTAATGCGCTTGACTATGTCGATGTCAGCGTACAGCTCATACAGTTCATCATTCCACCGTATTCGGTACTCGCCATTGACGCAGATTGGTCCGTTGATCTTACGAAGAATCTTTCTCTCGAATGCTCCTAAAGTCTTTTCATCTAAACTGCTCAGCGTCCAGGTTTGTGATGCATAAAGTAGGACGGGCATGATGAGCGATTTATAAAGCGTGATTTTCGTTCGTCGAGAGAGGGCTCTGCTTCTCAACTGCCTACTGAGCCCAAAGTAACACTTGTTGGCAAGAGTTATTCTTCGTTTGATCTCAATGCTGATGTCGTTGGTTGAATTAATGCTGGATCCCAGATAAACGAAGTTCTTCACAACCTCGAAGGAGGTATTTTCAACGGTAACGTGGGTTTCAAGACACTGGGAATGTTTGTTTGTTGACACTAAGTATTTCGTCTTATCTGCATTCACTGCCAGACCCATTCGACTTGACTCTCTTTCTAATCTGGAAAATGCTGCACTGACTTCACGCGTATTATGGCCAATGATATCGATGTTATCAGCATACGCAAGCAGCATAACACTTTTGTAGAATATTGTGCCACTACGTCTCAGATCAGCAGCTCGGATGATCTTTTCCATCATTAGGTTGAAAAAGTCGCATGATAAGGAGTCACCTTGTCTGAAACCTCGTTTGGTAATAAATGGTGGGGAGAGGTCCTTCTCGATTTTAACTGCGCTGCTGGTGTTGCTCAGTGTCATCCTGCAAAGTCGTATTAGTTCTGCAGGAATACCAAATTCAGACATGGTGGAGTACAGGTGCTTCCTTATTGGGCTGTCGAAGGCGGCTTTCTAGTTGACAAAAAAATAGTGGATGTCGACTTGTTTTTCTTGAGTCTTTTCCAAGATTTGTCGTAGCGTGAAAATCTGGTCGATGGTGGAGTTTCCAGGTCTATAGCCACACTGATAAGGTCCGATCAGTTCGTTTACAATGGGATTCAATCTTTCACATAAAATGCTCGACAGGACCTTATATGCGATATTAAGAGGCTTATCCCACGGTAATTGGCACAGATAGTGGGATCGCCTTTCTTGTGGATTGGGCAGAGCACACTGAGATTCCAATCGTTCGGAATGCATTCTTCCGACCATATTCTGCATAGAAGCTTGTGAATGCATTTAAACAGAGCTTCGCCTCCGTTCTTAAACAGCTCAGCAGGTAAGCCATCACCTCCCGCGGATTTGTTATTTTTAAGCCGAGCTATAGCTGTCGGAACTTTATCATAGTCGGGCAGCGGAACCTCGACACTGTCATTCAAAATTGGGGCTTCCGGAATATCATCTCTATTGGCGGGATTGTTGTCAGCGTCGCCATTTAGAAGCTTATAGAAGTGCTCCCTCCATAACGTCAGTGTACTCTGGACATCTGTCACTAGATTCCCGTTTTCATCCTTACAATAGAACACAAGAAACACATAGAAATATTTAAAATACTGGCTAACAATTGTTAATTTTGCCAGAAAAGGGCTGTACATTTTTTTTTTAACTTTTATGAATATCGATTATGCAATTAAACTTTTTTCTTTTATAACTCTGATACCACAAGATATGTCTAGTAGAGTGGGTCAACCACTATACAACAAAAAAAAAAGATACTCAAGTGCGCCCCTCATATGAAAGCTTATCGCGAGAGGATTTCAGGATACTAAAATTTTTTGATACTGCCACGCCATAAAAACTGCCAAAATCGTTTTTAAGAAATAACTTTAATATTTGATGTTCGATTTTTAAGAATAATATGTCGAAATAAAGGTTGTAATGAGTACAGCACTTTGATAATAGGTGATAATGACCTTTGATCTCGTCTTCAGGGTCAAAATGATTAAACTATTTGTTTTTCATACTTAACCCCAAATATTTTATCATAATTAAAAATATCTAAAAAATTTATTTAGTTCTTGCATTCAAAGCGCTAAGATTCATCCACACACAAAAAAGTTACAGCACTTTAAAGTTTTTGTATTAACTGATTTGACAGTTTGTCTTTATTTTATAATTAAAGCTGCTTTGAAGCTGTAACATTTTTTTCATATTAACCCCCAAATATTTTATCATAATTAAAAAGATCTGAAAAAGTTATTTAGTTTATGCATTCAAAGCGCTGGTTAAAAGGCAACCGCAAGCTGTTGACGGAAGTCGGCTTTTTTTTTAAATACATATGTTGGAACCGCCAGTTACCAATAAGTGTGCAAAAAGTTTTTCGTCCGACAATAGAATATAACGCATAGTATTTTCATCCTGCGAATGTTCTGTTGCTAATGATAATATATCAGGATCAAGAAATACGTTCAAATGGATACGAGTGAATAAGAGAAGCACGCAACGATCCACCTGCAATGCTTTGTGTATTTTATGTTTCAAAACAAGGCGTTATAAATTTCGGCAGCAAATCTTATACAGAAATAATCGATTGGAATAAATTCAAAATAACAGAGCCACTATGCTTGCAGTTTAATATGGAAAGCGAATTAATACATTTTCAATTTTCAACCAACAAAATTATTCAAATACCAGGTTAATATTTTGAAACAAAAATTGTATATGTATGTTTATAACCTAAGAAGTTATTTAATAGAATTCCTTTGCCATTCACAGAACACAGAACGCTTTGTCCGCGTAGTTAGTGAATCAGCTATGGCTGTAACTGATGAAAATCCTTTGGGTCATATTTTTACGAAACTGGAAAGCCGAGATCGTGGCAGGCAACTCGAGTCACTCCAAAATTTGATTCAAATTTTCTGTTTGGAATAAATTTGGTATAAAACTTAAAGTGCTGCAACTTTAAAATAATTTTTAAAAATCGAACTTTAAATTGCAAAGTTATACCTTTAAAACGATTTTGACGGTTTAAGGGCGTGGCAGGATCGAAAATTTTTAGTGTCCTGAAATCCTCTCTAGATAAGCTTTCATATGAGGGGCTCACTTTAACAAATTTTAACAAATACGAGCGGATATATTTTCTCATCCAAATAACGTCAAAACCTTTATGAAGCTACTCCAACAAAGTAAAAAATACATTTTCCGGATTGGTTTTTTCGAATTTTTTCAATACTTATAGCCCAAACAGAATAAGCATAGCCAACACGCAGACGCAGTCAACAGAAGAAATGTCAACATAGAAGATGATTGTCTTGCAACCCTATGAAATGAACATAACGAAAATAGCCAACACGTAACGAACGCAGCTGACACAAAAATGTTGACGAACTTTTAACTTTTGCTGCAGCCAACGGTAGTGAAATGTCAAAATACATAGTTCAAATTAGAAAACTTTAAATTGACTAAAACATATTAGTCCAAATTAGTAAAAAAAAAAAACAAATTATTATATGCAAAAGGCTGTATCTATTAATTTAGTTGAAAAAAAACAAAATATTGTAAGCATAAGCTCTATCTGCGTCATCAACACAACTTCTATTCTGTACACAACATTTCGTCGGCTACGTTTTCGACAGCTCGCTGCGTGTTGGCTATGCCTATTCTGTTTGGGCTGCTAAAGTGAAAAAAATTTCAAATGCACTTTTGTATAGAAATATGCCATCGGTGATGAAAATTCTACAAAAAAAAATTTACAGCGGTTTCCTTGTCGTCCTCAAAAGGTTCCAATAAGATAGAAAAAGGTAGGAAAAATATTTATGTTTATTTATTAGTTTTATGATCTATGAAATTATTACATTAATTAAATTGCTAGCTTTATCCATTTATATCCAATAAGATAGAAAATATAAGATATATGTTTATAAATTAGTTTTATTATCTATGAAATTATTACATGAAGTAAATTGCGAGCTTTAGATCAAGTAAGTTTTTAAGAAGGCAACAACAACAACTCTGTATAAAGCCAATCACTTTGCTGACTAGACAGTCTGTTTCGGAAATCGCTCCATTTTCCTCTTCAGTAGTCTTTGAGCGATTAACTAGTGATCAACTCACTGTTTAAACTAGTATATGACTGAGCAGATTTTTGAATTCATTCTTTTGAATTTATGGCTGCTTATCATATGACATTTCAAAGCAGTAGGCTATTTATAGATCACCGCCATCAACTCTACCAAGGTTGCCATCTGTCCTGTTGTTGTTGCCTTCTTAAAAACTTACTTGATCTAAAGCTCGCAATTTAATTCATGTAATAATTTCATAGATCATAAAACTAATTAACTAACTATGGCGGAGCATGGCCAAATAAGTTTTATTAATGTCAAATCGATTAAATAATCTAATAATTGATCGATTTCGGTCAAAGTCATGTGAAATTGAACATTTGGTTGTGAAAATAGTCACCTTTCAGTTAGAACACTAGCTTCTGGCGAAGAAAAAAACTCGTTTCATTTCTATGGTGCATTTCGACAAAATGTCGAACATCAATGAATATTGAAATAAATAAGGAAGCAACTAGAACAGATGGCAACCTTGGTAGAGTTAATGGCGGTGATCTATAAATAGCCTACTGCTTTGAAATGTCATATGATTAGCAGCCATACAATTCAAAAGAATGAATTAAAAAATCTGCGCAGTGTGTAATTTAAACAGTGAAAATCACAGCTTAATCACTCAAAGACTACTGAAGAGGAAAATGTAGCGATTTCCGTAACAGACTGTCCAGTCAGCTAAGTGATTGGCTTTATACAGAGTTGTTGTTGTTGCCTTCTTAAAAACTTACTTGATCTAAAGATCGTAATTTAATTCATGTAAAGGGTGTCCCAACAAGAGCGCAATTTTTAAATTTTAAATAAAACACAGACATTTAAAAAAAAAATCGTGAAACTTTATTATATCGTAAAGTAGACAGAATGAGGTTATGTATGGAACAATATATCGTGCAGATGGCCGCCGCGGCTTTGCTGGCATACACGCGATCTTTTAATGAAATTTTCAATGACCGTTTTGCAATTTCCAATTTCCTCTTTTAAGGCTTGAGTCGTCGTCGGCTTATTCGCGTAAACCATCGACTTCAAGAAACCCCAAAGAAAAAAATCTGATGGTGTTAAATCGCACGATCTTGGCGGCCAATTCTGATCTCCAAAACGCGAAATAACACGACCGGGAAATGACTGATGCAGCAATTGAATTGTTTCTCTGGCTGTATGACATGTGGCGCCGTCTTGTTGGAACCACATGCCCTCCACATTCATTTCTTCAATTCTAGGCAAGAAAAAACTGGTTATCATTTCACGATACCGAACACCATTGACTGTTTGCGCTTGACCTGCCTCATTTTCATAAAAAAAGGTCCAATGATTCCTCCAGCCCAAAAAACCACACCACACAGTGACACGTTGAGGATGCATTTGTTTCTCGTGAATCACTCGAGGATTTTCCTCACCCCAAATGCGACAATTCTGCTTATTGACGAAGCCATCAAGATGGAAATTAGCCTCGTCACTGAAGATGATTTTAGCGGCAAAATCAGCATTTTCATGTTGTCTCTCCAATACCCAATTAACGAACTCCCTTCGCTGTCTTATTCGCTTCAGTCAGCTGGCTTCAGTTCCTGAGTCAATTGAACTTTGTATGCATGAAGATGCAAATCTTTCGTCAAAATTCGCTGCATAGTGGATTTGGGGACACCAATTTGCTGAGCTCGGTGTCGAATTGAGGTGGATGGAGTTTGAGCGACATCATCACGTACAGCTGCGACATTTTCGGTCGATCGACCTGGTCGAAGGCGCGTTGTTGTCTTTACATCACTAACAGACCCAGTTTCGGCAAATTTATCCATTATTCTCTTTACAGTTGACTCTTTTGGAGCATTATTGTGACCCCAAATTGATCGCAATTTACGAACTGTAGCCGCAAAACTTTCACCATTTTGGTAAAATAATTTCACAATGAGAATGCGTTGTTCATTTGTGTAGCGCTCCATTTTTATTAACCTCGTACCTTATACTAGCAAACAATAACACTTGTTCAAATGTCAAACAATGACACTTCGAATGGCACCAAATTTAAAATTGCGTTCTTGTTGCGACACCCTTTATATATGTTTATGTTTACTTGATAAATAAAATATTGTTTAAAAAAAAAACATTGGCTGTTTGGAAAAACAAATGCTCACAAATTTACAATCAGTTTTTGAAATCTGTAGGCAAACATATCTAAAACTTCATCCAGCTAAATGTAAATTTTTTAATTCGCAGGTTACCTTTTCAGAACACAAATACACAGATAAAGGCATTTACCAGATGAATCAATATATGAAAAATCTTTTCATATCCAAAACCAACAAATGCTGACGAATTTAAAAGATTCGTAGCATTCATAAATTATTATAGCAACTTTTTCACACCAGGCAATACATATAACTCGATTAACACGAAAGAAAACACCATTCATCTGGTCAAAAGAATGCGAAAACGCGTTTCAATATTTAAAAAATCTTTACTTTCACCAAAAATATCCTAATTTCAAAAAACCGTTCTGCATAACTACAGACAAGGGCGTCCGCAGGATTTGTTCTAGGGGGGTAGGGAAGGCATAATTGAATATAAAACAGTGTCGGGCAAAATTATACATTCACATCCATACTTGTGTGTGTTTTCAAGAGAGAGCGACAGCTCTGTTATTATTTACACTGTAAATAAAAGGATTTTTTTTTGTTTTATGAATTATTTCTATAATTGTAATTATTATGATTTATAATTATTATTATTATTATTTTGTTTATTATTATCACCATCATCATCATCATCATCATTATTATTATTATTACATATTATAATTATTATCATTATTATTATTATTATTATTATTATTATTATTATTATTATTATTATTATTATTATTATTATTATTATTATTATTATTATTATTATCATTATTATTATTATTTTTTTTATCATTATTATTATTATTATTATTATTATTATTATTATTATTATTATTATTATTATTATTATTATTATTATTATTATTATTATTATTATTATTATTATTATTATTATTATTATTATTATTATTATTATTATTATTATTATTATTATTATTATTATTATTATTATTATTATTATTATTATTATTATTATTATTATTATTATTATTATTATTATTATTATTATTATTATTATTATTATTATTATTATTATTATTATTATTATTATTATTATTATTATTATTATTATTATTATTATTATTATTATTATTATTATTATTATTATTATTATTATTATTATTATTATTATTATTATTATTATTATTATTATTATTATTATTATTATTATTATTATTATTATTATTATTATTATTATTATTATTATTCTTATTATTATTATTATTATTATTATTATTCTTATTATTATTATTATTATTATTATTATTATTATTATTATTATTCTTATTATTATTATTATTATTATTATTATTATTATTATTATTATTATTATTATTATTATTATTATTATTATTATTATTATTATTATTATTATTATTATTATCATTATTATTATTATTATTATTATTATTATTATTATTATTATTATTATTATTATTATTATTATTATTATTATTATTATTATTATTATTATTATTATTATTATTATTATTATTATTATTATTATTATTATTATTATTATTATTATTATTATTATTATTATTATTATTATTATTATTATTATTATTATTATTATTATTATTATTATTATTATTATTATTATTATTATTATTATTATTATTATTATTATTATTATTATTATTATTATTATTATTATTATTATTATTATTATTATTATTATTATTATTATTATTATTATTATTATTATTATTATTATTATTATTATTATTATTATTATTATTATTATTATTATTATTATTATTATTATTATTATTATTATTATTATTATTATTATTATTATTATTATTATTATTATTATTATTATTATTATTATTATTATTATTATTATTATTATTATTATTATTATTATTATTATTATTATTATTATTATTATTATTATTATTATTATTATTATTATTATTATTATTATTATTATTATTATTATTATTATTATTATTATTATTATTATTATTATTATTATTATTATTATTATTATTATTATTATTATTATTATTATTATTATTATTATTATTATTATTATTATTATTATTATTATTATTATTATTATTATTATTATTATTATTATTATTATTATTATTATTATTATTATTATTATTATTATTATTATTATTATTATTATTATTATTATTATTATTATTATTATTATTATTATTATTATTATTATTATTATTATTATTATTATTATTATTATTATTATTATTATTATTATTATTATTATTATTATTATTATTATTATTATTATTATTATTATTATTATTATTATTATTATTATTATTATTATTATTATTATTATTATTATTATTATTATTATTATTATTATTATTATTATTATTATTATTATTATTATTATTATTATTATTATTATTATTATTATTATTATTATTATTATTATTATTATTATTATTATTATTATTATTATTATTATTATTATTATTATTATTATTATTATTATTATTATTATTATTATTATTATTATTATTATTATTATTATTATTATTATTATTATTATTATTATTATTATTATTATTATTATTATTATTATTATTATTATTATTATTATTATTATTATTATTATTATTATTATTATTATTATTATTATTATTATTATTATTATTATTATTATTATTATTATTATTATTATTATTATTATTATTATTATTATTATTATTATTATTATTATTATTATTATTATTATTATTATTATTATTATTATTATTATTATTATTATTATTATTATTATTATTATTATTATTATTATTATTATTATTATTATTATTATTATTATTATTATTATTATTATTATTATTATTATTATTATTATTATTATTATTATTATTATTATTATTATTATTATTATTATTATTATTATTATTATTATTATTATTATTATTATTATTATTATTATTATTATTATTATTATTATTATTATTATTATTATTATTATTATTATTATTATTATTATTATTATTATTATTATTATTATTATTATTATTATTATTATTATTATTATTATTATTATTATTATTATTATTATTATTATTATTATTATTATTATTATTATTATTATTATTATTATTATTATTATTATTATTATTATTATTATTATTATTATTATTATTATTATTATTATTATTATTATTATTATTATTATTATTATTATTATTATTATTATTATTATTATTATTATTATTATTATTATTATTATTATTATTATTATTATTATTATTATTATTATTATTATTATTATTATTATTATTATTATTATTATTATTATTATTATTATTATTATTATTATTATTATTATTATTATTATTATTATTATTATTATTATTATTATTATTATTATTATTATTATTATTATTATTATTATTATTATTATTATTATTATTATTATTATTATTATTATTATTATTATTATTATTATTATTATTATTATTATTATTATTATTATTATTATTATTATTATTATTATTATTATTATTATTATTATTATTATTATTATTATTATTATTATTATTATTATTATTATTATTATTATTATTATTATTATTATTATTATTATTATTATTATTATTATTATTATTATTATTATTATTATTATTATTATTATTATTATTATTATTATTATTATTATTATTATTATTATTATTATTATTATTATTATTATTATTATTATTATTATTATTATTATTATTATTATTATTATTATTATTATTATTATTATTATTATTATTATTATTATTATTATTATTATTATTATTATTATTATTATTATTATTATTATTATTATTATTATTATTATTATTATTATTATTATTATTATTATTATTATTATTATTATTATTATTATTATTATTATTATTATTATTATTATTATTATTATTATTATTATTATTATTATTATTATTATTATTATTATTATTATTATTATTATTATTATTATTATTATTATTATTATTATTATTATTATTATTATTATTATTATTATTATTATTATTATTATTATTATTATTATTATTATTATTATTATTATTATTATTATTATTATTATTATTATTATTATTATTATTATTATTATTATTATTATTATTATTATTATTATTATTATTATTATTATTATTATTATTATTATTATTATTATTATTATTATTATTATTATTATTATTATTATTATTATTATTATTATTATTATTATTATTATTATTATTATTATTATTATTATTATTATTATTATTATTATTATTATTATTATTATTATTATTATTATTATTATTATTATTATTATTATTATTATTATTATTATTATTATTATTATTATTATTATTATTATTATTATTATTATTATTATTATTATTATTATTATTATTATTATTATTATTATTATTATTATTATTATTATTATTATTATTATTATTATTATTATTATTATTATTATTATTATTATTATTATTATTATTATTATTATTATTATTATTATTATTATTATTATTATTATTATTATTATTATTATTATTATTATTATTATTATTATTATTATTATTATTATTATTATTATTATTATTATTATTATTATTATTATTATTATTATTATTATTATTATTATTATTATTATTATTATTATTATTATTATTATTATTATTATTATTATTATTATTATTATTATTATTATTATTATTATTATTATTATTATTATTATTATTATTATTATTATTATTATTATTATTATTATTATTATTATTATTATTATTATTATTATTATTATTATTATTATTATTATTATTATTATTATTATTATTATTATTATTATTATTATTATTATTATTATTATTATTATTATTATTATTATTATTATTATTATTATTATTATTATTATTATTATTATTATTATTATTATTATTATTATTATTATTATTATTATTATTATTATTATTATTATTATTATTATTATTATTATTATTATTATTATTATTATTATTATTATTATTATTATTATTATTATTATTATTATTATTATTATTATTATTATTATTATTATTATTATTATTATTATTATTATTATTATTATTATTATTATTATTATTATTATTATTATTATTATTATTATTATTATTATTATTATTATTATTATTATTATTATTATTATTATTATTATTATTATTATTATTATTATTATTATTATTATTATTATTATTATTATTATTATTATTATTATTATTATTATTATTATTATTATTATTATTATTATTATTATTATTATTATTATTATTATTATTATTATTATTATTATTATTATTATTATTATTATTATTATTATTATTATTATTATTATTATTATTATTATTATTATTATTATTATTATTATTATTATTATTATTATTATTATTATTATTATTATTATTATTATTATTATTATTATTATTATTATTATTATTATTATTATTATTATTATTATTATTATTATTATTATTATTATTATTATTATTATTATTATTATTATTATTATTATTATTATTATTATTATTATTATTATTATTATTATTATTATTATTATTATTATTATTATTATTATTATTATTATTATTATTATTATTATTATTATTATTATTATTATTATTATTATTATTATTATTATTATTATTATTATTATTATTATTATTATTATTATTATTATTATTATTATTATTATTATTATTATTATTATTATTATTATTATTATTATTATTATTATTATTATTATTATTATTATTATTATTATTATTATTATTATTATTATTATTATTATTATTATTATTATTATTATTATTATTATTATTATTATTATTATTATTATTATTATTATTATTATTATTATTATTATTATTATTATTATTATTATTATTATTATTATTATTATTATTATTATTATTATTATTATTATTATTATTATTATTATTATTATTATTATTATATTATTATTATTATTATTATTATTATTATTATTATTATTATTATTATTATTATTATTATTATTATTATTATTATTATTATTATTATTATTATTATTATTATTATTATTATTATTATTATTATTATTATTATTATTATTATTATTATTATTATTATTATTATTATTATTATTATTATTATTATTATTATTATTATTATTATTATTATTATTATTATTATTATTATTATTATTATTATTATTATTATTATTATTATTATTATTATTATTATTATTATTATTATTATTATTATTATTATTATTATTATTATTATTATTATTATTATTATTATTATTATTATTATTATTATTATTATTATTATTATTATTATTATTATTATTATTATTATTATTATTATTATTATTATTATTATTATTATTATTATTATTATTATTATTATTATTATTATTATTATTATTATTATTATTATTATTATTATTATTATTATTATTATTATTATTATTATTATTATTATTATTATTATTATTATTATTATTATTATTATTATTATTATTATTATTATTATTATTATTATTATTATTATTATTATTATTATTATTATTATTATTATTATTATTATTATTATTATTATTATTATTATTATTATTATTATTATTATTATTATTATTATTATTATTATTATTATTATTATTATTATTATTATTATTATTATTATTATTATTATTATTATTATTATTATTATTATTATTATTATTATTATTATTATTATTATTATTATTATTATTATTATTATTATTATTATTATTATTATTATTATTATTATTATTATTATTATTATTATTATTATTATTATTATTATTATTATTATTATTATTATTATTATTATTATTATTATTATTATTATTATTATTATTATTATTATTATTATTATTATTATTATTATTATTATTATTATTATTATTATTATTATTATTATTATTATTATTATTATTATTATTATTATTATTATTATTATTATTATTATTATTATTATTATTATTATTATTATTATTATTATTATTATTATTATTATTATTATTATTATTATTATTATTATTATTATTATTATTATTATTATTATTATTATTATTATTATTATTATTATTATTATTATTATTATTATTATTATTATTATTATTATTATTATTATTATTATTATTATTATTATTATTATTATTATTATTATTATTATTATTATTATTATTATTATTATTATTATTATTATTATTATTATTATTATTATTATTATTATTATTATTATTATTATTATTATTATTATTATTATTATTATTATTATTATTATTATTATTATTATTATTATTATTATTATTATTATTATTATTATTATTATTATTATTATTATTATTATTATTATTATTATTATTATTATTATTATTATTATTATTATTATTATTATTATTATTATTATTATTATTATTATTATTATTATTATTATTATTATTATTATTATTATTATTATTATTATTATTATTATTATTATTATTATTATTATTATTATTATTATTATTATTATTATTATTATTATTATTATTATTATTATTATTATTATTATTATTATTATTATTATTATTATTATTATTATTATTATTATTATTATTATTATTATTATTATTATTATTATTATTATTATTATTATTATTATTATTATTATTATTATTATTATTATTATTATTATTATTATTATTATTATTATTATTATTATTATTATTATTATTATTATTATTATTATTATTATTATTATTATTATTATTATTATTATTATTATTATTATTATTATTATTATTATTATTATTATTATTATTATTATTATTATTATTATTATTATTATTATTATTATTATTATTATTATTATTATTATTATTATTATTATTATTATTATTATTATTATTATTATTATTATTATTATTATTATTATTATTATTATTATTATTATTATTATTATTATTATTATTATTATTATTATTATTATTATTATTATTATTATTATTATTATTATTATTATTATTATTATTATTATTATTATTATTATTATTATTATTATTATTATTATTATTATTATTATTATTATTATTATTATTATTATTATTATTATTATTATTATTATTATTATTATTATTATTATTATTATTATTATTATTATTATTATTATTATTATTATTATTATTATTATTATTATTATTATTATTATTATTATTATTATTATTATTATTATTATTATTATTATTATTATTATTATTATTATTATTATTATTATTATTATTATTATTATTATTATTATTATTATTATTATTATTATTATTATTATTATTATTATTATTATTATTATTATTATTATTATTATTATTATTATTATTATTATTATTATTATTATTATTATTATTATTATTATTATTATTATTATTATTATTATTATTATTATTATTATTATTATTATTATTATTATTATTATTATTATTATTATTATTATTATTATTATTATTATTATTATTATTATTATTATTATTATTATTATTATTATTATTATTATTATTATTATTATTATTATTATTATTATTATTATTATTATTATTATTATTATTATTATTATTATTATTATTATTATTATTATTATTATTATTATTATTATTATTATTATTATTATTATTATTATTATTATTATTATTATTATTATTATTATTATTATTATTATTATTATTATTATTATTATTATTATTATTATTATTATTATTATTATTATTATTATTATTATTATTATTATTATTATTATTATTATTATTATTATTATTATTATTATTATTATTACTATTATTATTATTATTATTATTATTATTAGTATTATTATTATTATTATTATTATTATTATTATTATTATTATTATTATTATTATTATTATTATTATTATTATTATTATTATTATTATTATTATTATTATTATTATTATTATTATTATTATTATTATTATTATTATTATTATTATTATTATTATTATTATTATTATTATTATTATTATTATTATTATTATTATTATTATTATTATTATTATTATTATTATTATTATTATTATTATTATTA